>JARHVA010003906.1:1655000-1780149 GCA_037957365.1 Torreya grandis
AATTGATCGATCTAATTGATCAAATATACATTAATGAGCTTGTGCATCAAAACTTGAGTCCAAAAAATGCTATAGATAGTAATAAGACCTAAAATTATGATGGTGATGCATAGAATCAAGATGTGAGAACTAATAGTTCAAGTCATAATAAACTAAAGTCCATAATTGGTAAGATGTGTTAACGGTCTGAGTGTGAACACATAGAAGAAATAAAACCCTAGATTAATTTTTTTATACATGATATCTAGGACAAAGGAAGAGTGAGATAAAGCAATTAGAACTATGTCATAATTGAATAATATCAAGACATAAATATAAGTGCAGATAGGATGAGTTATTGTTGATAAGTTGTGTCAAAAAGGAAAATACACAAACATAGTCAAGCAGCGAAAGAGAGATAAAGTGTGTCAAATAGAGTTATATCTAAACAAAAAACTAGAGAGATAGATAAGGGCAGATAATAATAAAGGCACAAAGAGAATGTGCATAATATGATTAGTTACAGATTAGACCTATTACAAAGAATAAATATTTGGATTCATATAAGAATCTATTTTGTAAATTGGAGTTGTATCTCTATAGAAGAATCTAATAGGTTGGTACTATTAGATAAGCTGAGTGGGTGCTTAAATTAGGGAGTGGGTGCTTCCTTAGAATTGAATATCTTAAATCAAAGGATTGATATCTTCTTATGATTTGTGTCTATAAACATTGTAACCAATGAGGTTATTTATTATGAGGCTAGATTAGAATGGTAGTTTTTAGCAGCTATTCTCATGGTGTTTTTTCCCATATTAGGTTTTCCATGGTATATCTTGTGTTATGTGTTTTTATGTGTGTGGTATTTGCATATAGTCTTAATCTAAATTAAAATGTTCTATAAAATTATTAGACATAATTCATAGACTAATTCACCCCCATCTCAGTTTAAGTTTGTGTTCCAACAATTGGTATCAAAGCAAGGTTCCTTAGGAGAAGCTTACATAGCTCAAGAGATCTTGGAAATGTGAACACATATGGCTATTGAAAAAGTATCTTCATCAACTAAATAAAATCTCTTTGATGGATACAACTATGCATTTTAGAGTATAAGAATGGAAGATTATTTATCCTCATTAGGGTTGATGTATGGATGTCTATGGTAAATGGATATACATCCCTTACTATAACTCCTATTGATCAAGATATCAAGAAGGCATATGAGAGCAATTCCAAGGAAAGAATGTTTTTCTTTATGGACTATAAAACTTAGAGTTTGTCAAAGTGATTTAGTGTCAAAATTCTCAAGATATTTGGAACAAATTGAAGATCATCTATGAAGGAGATGACAAGGTAAAGTAAGCCAAGCTACAAATTGACAAAGACAAGTTTGAGATTCTTAAGATGAATGAAGAGAAAAATATTATAGACTACCTTTTAAAGGTAGATGAAATAGTAAATTCAATTAGAGGCCTTGGAGAAGAAATGAATGAGTCAATCATTGTCAAAAAGTTTTAAATATCTTTGCCATCAAGATATGATTCTAAAATATCTGAAATAGAAGAAGCAAGAGATATAGATAAACTCACTATTGATGAGTTACATGGGACCTTCATAGCCTATGACATGAGAATGAGAGAGATAAACACCTTCAAGAGAGAATTTTCATTCAAAGTTTCCAAGCAAGAAAAAGTAGAAGCATCCTCAACTGGATGTGAGGAGACTAATGAAGAAGAAGAAGCCAACTTTATCAAAAGATTGAAGAGAGGATCTAGAAAGTATAGAGGTAAGTTACCCTTCAAATTCTTTAATTATGGTAAAGTAGGCAATTTTGCTGCTAAATACCCTCATAATAAAAAGGATAACTCTAAGAAAGCAGAGAGTAGAAAAAAGGTGAAACCCTATTATCTCAAGAAGAAGTTCTTCAAAAACAAGAAAGGTCTATACACAAAATAAGATAGTGACTCAATGGAAGATAGTGATTGTTTTAATGATGACCATGACTATGCCTTTATGGCTAAGTGAAATGAATCCCTAATCATATTAGTAGGATCAACTTTTATAGATCTATATCAAGAAGAAGTTGAAGACATAGATGAAGAAAAAGAAGGATAAGTGGACCTTGAATGCGAGATCATTTTTGATTTAGAGAAATTGACATGTTAGGAAAAGAGAACTCAAATTAGAAAAATCTTGGGAAAAAGGAAATTGAGAAATTTTTCAAAAGTCTTGAGAAATATGATCAGATGAGGGTAAGCCTAAAGACACAAGTTCAAGAGGATAAGAGAATAGAAGATATAGTCAAACATGAACGACCATCTAAAACTAATGAATGTATAAATATATAAGTAGAGATAAATGGCTTTGAGAAAAGATCTCAAAAAAATGAAAGGCTAACTAAATAAATTTTTTGTGTTGACAGGAGGATCAAACATTCTAGATGAACTCAACAAATATCAAAAGTCCTCAAAAGAGAGATCAGGTCTTGGTTATGAAAAGGGAAAAAATTCCTCAACTAGTATACCTACTCACCTATATGATAACTTCAAAGTAGAAGGAGAAGCTAAAGCAATAAAAGAGAAAACTAACAAGGACACAAATAAATATTCAAATACAACCGATGTGAAGATGGCTAAACCTAAAAAGAAGCTTGAAGAAAAAAATAAGATAAAGATAGATTATGCAGATGGATACACTAAAGTGAGAGAATTGAAGAAGCCAAAGTTTAGAAGACCTCCTCATGCTGCACCAAGAAATAATATGACCTGGTAGTCCTCATCTTTCTATCATTATTTTTATAGTTGTGACCATTTTGATCATAGGGCTATTGATTATAGATTATACCTAAAAAAAGAACAATTTTTTTAAGTAGAAACTCATTCACTCCTCTATTGTATACAAATGTAATGAGCTATAATTGAAATAATTTTGGTCACATAGCTAAACATTGTAGAATAAGCTTTGTTAGATCAAAAATATAGTGTAAGAAGAAAGACATGAGTCCTAGTGTGAATAAAGGTTCACAAGTATCTAAGAAGAAGCCATATAAGAAGCCCAAAGATGTGTGGAGAGTAAAAAATCAATCCATGATTGATCAAACTAAACTCCATGCCAAGGAAAAAAATTTGTGGGTGATAGATAGTGGCTGATCAAAGCATATGACTGGTGACAAGAGCAAGTTCACCAAATTGAGAAAATGTAAGGAAGAATCTATCAGCTTGGGAGATAACATAATATTAAAGATCAAAGGAAAAGGATCCTTGAACTTAGATGGAAAACTACCTATACATGTTGTCTTTTATGTTGAAATATTAAAGCATAATTTGCTAAGTGTCATCTAAATGTGTGACAATGAATACAAGGTCACATTTGATGTAGAAGGCTACAAGTTAAAGATATCTACAAGAATAGTTTCAGAAGGAAAAATTACTAAAAGCAACATCTATAATCTTGTTGAAGTAAATGGTAGTAGTTTCCTCATGGGAAAGATTGATGAGAGTTGGTTATGGCATAAGAGAATGGGTCATGTCAAATTTGATAACCTAGTCAAATTAATCTCAAATAAGTGTGTAAGACACATGTCCAAGATAACTAAAACTATAAATATTACCTACAAAAAATGTCAACTAGGTAAGTAAACAAGGGTCAAATTTCAAACAAAGGAGTATGCAACTACAAAACCTTTACAATTAGTTCATACTAATCTTTATGGTCCTACCAAGACAAGAGGATTAAAAGGAGAGAGATACTTCATGTTGTTTGTACATGAATAATCAAGAATGACATGGGTAACCTTTTTAAAAGATAAGTCACAAAACTTTCAGAGATTCAAGATTTTTAGAGCCATGGTAGAGAATGAGATTGTACAAAAAATCAAATGCTTAAGATTAGATAAAGGTGGAAAATTCACCTCAAATGAATTCATAGAGTATTATGATAAGCATGGGATTAAAAGGAATTATTCTATATAAAGGACTCCACAACAAAATGCTAGAACAATGCTAAATGAAGCTAAGTTACTTGATGGATATTAGAGAGAAGAAGTCCAAACAATAGTATACATCTTAGACAGAGTTCAATTGAGGGTAAATAGTGACAAAACTCCTTATGATCTATGGTATGTAAATCCTACCTCTATTAAATACTTCAGAGTGTTTGGAAGCAAATTCTACATTTGAATAAATGAAGATATATTGGGAAGCTTTGAATTAAGATGTGATGAAGGAATATTTATTGGTTATTCCACTCAAAGAAAATCCTATGTATGTTACAATAAGAGGATACACAAGATAGTCGAGAGCATCAATGTCAAGGTTGAAGAAGGCATAAAACATGTTAAAACTGACAAGGTAATCATTATTGAAGAATTAGATCTTGAAGAAGAATTATATAATGAAGAAGCTAAGGAAATGAATGAAAGGGAACCTCCAAGATTTGTTTAAAAGGATCATCTTAAAGAGCATATAATTATAAATAAGAATGAATGAGTTTAAACAAGGAGAAGAACTACAATGAACAAGGATCAAGTAAGTTTTGTTCTAATGTCTAAAATATAACCTAAGATCTATGTTGAATACAATAAATATGAGAATTAGCTTAAATCCATGGAAGAAGAACTAAACCAAATTGAATATAACAAAACCTAGTAGTTGGTTCTAAGATCCTCAAACAAGAATGTGATAGGTACAAAATGGGTCTATAGAAACAAGCTCAATGAAGATGGTTTTTTTATAAGAAATAAAATAAGATTGGTGTTCAAAAGATATACACAAGTTGAAGGCATAAATTTTGAGGAAATATTTTCTCCAGTAGCTAGATTGGAATCTATAAGAATGTTTCTAGCATTCTTTGTTTATAAGAAATTCAAAGTCTATTAAATGGATGTCAATTTTGCTTTCTTGAATGAGAACCTATAAGAGGAAGTCTACATAGAACAACTTGAAGGTTTTTAATTATTAGAATAGGAAGATTATGTGTGCAAACTAAAGAAGGCACTGTATGGTCTTAAATAGGCACCTAGGGTGTGGTATTCAATATCAGACCAATACATAAAAAAATAAGGTTTCAATAAAAGATGTGTAGACAATAATCTGTACTTCAAATTAGAAGGTGAGAATATGTTTATTATTGTTTTTTATGTAGATGACATCATCTTTGGTGGTAGAAACAATAAAATGTGAAAATAATTTGCTACACAAATGCAAAGTGAATTTGAGATGTCAATGCTAGAAGAAATTTGTTTCTTTATCGGTTTACAAATAGCACAAATTGATGAAGGGATATTAATATCCAAAACCAAGTATGCAAAGTAAATGCTTAATAAATTTGGAATGAAAGATAGTAAACCAATTAGTACTCCCATGATAACTAGATATAAGCTAAGCAAAGAAGATGAGTCCCTTAATGCAAATCATAAAATATTCAGATCAATGATAAGTATCTTGTTATACCTAATTGCATCAAGACATGATATCATGCAAGTTAGGTACATGGTTTCAATATTTAGATTTGATCCTAAAGAGTCACATGTCAATGAAGTGAAAAGGATCTTTAGATAAATCAAGAGCACAATTAACTATGGCCTATGGTACCTTACAAGTGAAGATTTTGCTTTGATAACATATACAGATGTTGATTGGGTAGGAAGTGTAGATGACAGAAGAAACACTTGTGGTGGTGTATTTTCCATTGGAAACAAACTTGTTTTATGGTTGAGCAAAATTAAAATCATGTATATATGATTAGATATATAATGACCATAATTAATTTTCAATGAATACAACTTATTTTACATAAAACAATAAAAGTAGAGTATGTAGCAGTAGTGGCATATTGCACTCAAGTCCTATGGATGAAACAAACACTTGAAGACACAAAATTTGAGTACAAGTTACCTTATTTTATTCTTTGTGATAATTCAAGTGCTATAAATATATCAAAGAATCTAGTGATGCATTCTAGAACCAAGCACATATCAATCAAGTATCACTTTTTAAGAGAGAAGGTCATAGATCAAGAGGTCATAATGGAATATGTACCAACTAAGGACCAAATTGTAGACATATTCACCAAACCTATTTCAAAGTAACCATTTGAGTATTTGAGACAAAATTTGGGAGTGGTGGCTTCTATATCACATCACTAGATCCTATTAATAGGGCATGAGTCCTAGGGAGTCTCATAGAAGCTTTATTAGTCCTTGGAATAATATAGAAAAGGCAACTCAGGTATGCATTATTTAGAAAATTTCAAATGAGTTGATGGTTGCAGATTCTTGGACAAATTCCTTTATCTGATAAAGGGAAGCAAGTATGTTAATAATGCATTTAGTTGATACTCATCAGAAGCCAATACAAGAACTGCCAAAGTAGGAGTAGATTGTTGACACCTTAACAAAGATAACCTTTGTCATTAATTTCAAAGGGGGAAAATTATAATGATGGTGTTAAATGGTGTAAGAAGTCATTTTGAAGGTGTCTTACCATCAATGACAAAGGGAGAGATTGTTGGACATAGTCATTATTGTGTTGAGGATTGTCATTGATGTCAAAGAAGGCATGAGCTATTAAAACATTAATGACAAATATGTTGAGTTGAATGGACATGTTATAGAGACCTCATGGAGTTAAGTGTGTACTTTGAATATTTATGGACATATAAAAAAAATCATATGAATCCCTTTGTTCAAATCATTATCTTGATATATATGGCTGAGTACATAGGTTGATGATAATAATATTTGCACAAATGGTAGCTTCTAAAGGAAATTATCACACCATGATTATTAGGTTTGTGGCTATTTTTTGTGGTCTAAGTCTTAAGTCATGTGGATGAGTATATCAAATATTACAAATACATTAAGTTGGATCTCATCTAGAAGTTTACTAAGTTTTTATACTTAGTCAAAATTACAACTTTTCATTTGTTTTGGGAGAATTATTTTGGAGAATTTTATTAATTCTCTTTGGCCAAAAATCTTGAAAAAAAAGTTTTGAGGAGATTATCTTTGGGAAAAAATCCCACAACAAAAGTTTCGAAGGGTCATTTTGTATGAACCAAAGGACACTCTGAGAAGCACCAAAGGGTACCTTGTAAAGTTTCATAAGGCCTTTTATAATTTGATGTTGACTAGATACAACATAGAACCAATTGGTTAAGTTATTATTTAAGCATTTTTCATCATTGTAAAACCACCCCTCAACCTAGTAATTACTAGCTTGAGTGGTGATCAATGGACTTAATATTTCCTAAGTCTTAGAATTTATATTATATCCCAACTTGAAAAATAGCTATCACTTAATCATAAAAGATGATCTAATAAAGCAAAAATAAGTAAAATTCCCAAAATGACCTCTGAGTTGATGCACAAGTGACAAGTGTCACAATCATGGAGCCTGGATAATTAATCTATGGTGCACTTTAAAGTCAAAAGGTCAATGAGAAATGTGAGGATGCCAAATGTCTCAATAATGGGAATTGATAGCTATGTATAGAAGGCACACACTTACACCAAGTGTCACATTCTCAAGGGTTGGGAAGATATAAATATTGAGTTTTTCAGAAGATGTGATGGTTAGTGGATGCTTGTATAAAGGAGATCCAATAGAACAAGTGGACTCAGATGGAATAAAATGATCATTGTTTATTAACATAGTGTTGAGTTAAATATTGAGTAGGTTCGAGAAGATTGATGTAATGAAAGTGAACCAAAGATATAGGAAGAAACAAGATGGAATAAAGAGCTCAATGTTTAAATGCCAAGATAGAAATGAAGATCGTACATCCTTAAAGATTGAATGACACGTGAAAGATCAGATCAGGAAGATCGATGGATGCATTTTAAATATGATAAATCTAAATTTTGAAAGCATACAAAGATCAAACATATAGCATAAGTATATTATAATGTGATTAAATGGATGCATTTTAAAGTTGAGATAATTAGATAGAGACCATTGGATTATGGTGCCAAACACAAGATCAACAACTGATATTTAAAGTTATATCTAGAAAATGGTTAGTTACAAGAACATGTAAGAACTAACATGTAATATCTAGATCTTGACATAGTTAATGATATTGATTGATCTAACCAATCAAATCTACATTAATGAGCCTATGCATCAAAAATTGAGTCCAAAAAATGCTATAGATAGTAATAAGACCTAAAATTATGGTGGTGATGCATGGAATCAAGATGTGGGAACTAATAGTTTAAGTCAAAATGAACTAAAGTACAAAAATGGTAAGATGCGTTAATAGTTTGAGTATGAATACATAGAAAAAATAGAACCCTAGATCAATTATTTATATATATGATATCTGGGACAAAATAAGAGTGAGCTAGAACAATTATAATTATGTCATAATTGAAGAATATCAAGAGATAGGCATAAGTGTAGATAGGACGAGATCTTGTTGATAAGTTGTGTCAAAAAGGAAAATATATAGACATAGTCTAGTATAGAAAGAGAGATAAAGTGTGTCAAATAGAGTTATATCTAGACATAAAACCAAAGGGATATAGAAGGGTAGATAATAAGAAAGGCACAAAGAGAATATGTAGAGTATGATCAATCGCATATTAGACCTATAACAAAGAACAAATATTTGGATTCATATAAGAATATAATTTGTAAATTGGAGTTATAACTCCATAGAAGAGTCTCATAGGTTGGTACCATCAGATAAGCTGAGTGGGTGCTTAGATTCGGGAGTGGGTGATTCCTTAGTGTTAAAGATCTTAAATTAGGGGATTGGTATATCTTTAGGATTGGTTTCCTTAAACATTATAACTGGTGAGGTTACTTATCATGAATCTATATTATAATGGTAGTTTTCATTAGCTATCATCATGGTGGTTTTTCCCATATTGGGGTTTCCATGGTGTATCTTGTGTTATGTGTGTGATCTCTCCATATAGTCTTAATTTGAATTAAAAGGTTTTAGAATATGACTAGACATAATTCATATACTGATTCACCCCCATTTTAGTATAAGGTTGTGTTAAAAAAACATCCATATAAACTAAGAACTCATCATATACATAGGTCCTTATAATAGTGGAGAACATAGTCACAGAGTGAACCTTGTATGACACAAATCCTCGAACTAGAGGTCCATTTTAAGATTTAATGGTGATACCTTTATGTTTTTAAGCTTGAATGCATCAATGTGTCCCTTTAATATTGTTCAACCAAGCTTCAATGGTGATGGGATGACCCCTATAAGACCTTGTTTGCCTTAGTCAAAAACTACTCCTTTGGTTCAGCCTTATTTGTCAAAAATTGCTCTAACTAATCAAAATGATCCAACCTATCTTTATTAATATTGGCCTCATAGATATTTACTATCAGATCTTGAATTTTTGACCTCTTGTGCACCATTGATCTCCTTGGTATGAATGATTATGGTCCATTGATTTCCTACCATGAATATCCTTTAACATGTTGACTTTCATTCACACCATTAGATCAAGATGTATGAGTGAGCGCTAGTTGTAGATCTCATTGAACCCACTTTCATGTTAGTGATCATGAACCATTAGATTATTGGTACAAATGAACACTAATCATTGATCTAACTTAGGCCCACCTTATTTTTAATGAATGTGCACTGTTGGATCATTACTTGATAAACACATACCATAAGATATTGTCCAATTTATATCTCCTTAAAGGGCTTTAGTCTAGGGACCTTTTGACTCATTTAACCTCAGCTTGAACTTTTATATTTGTGTTGTTAGTATGTGAGTACACATGGACCATTAGATCTTGATCAAATTTAAACATTTTAAGGACCTTTCAACCCAAATAGTTACTTTATAGAGCTCAAACTTGATGTTAGTACAAATATCTTATGCTACAGGTCTAACTTTGAAGCTCCATAACTTGAGCTAAAAATCTCGCACGAAATGGAGCTTTTAGAGCATGTTCTTACCATGAATAACTCAATAACACTACTAGATTTTGTCTCACATGGTATTCTAAGGTATATTTACCAAATGTATAAGTTATTTGGTCCATTTATTTTGGTATGACATCTAGGATGGCCTAGTCCCTTAGACTCATCAAGATGAACTTTGAAGGATTAGATCTTGAGATAGAAGACTCATTGAGGTATGAAACTTATCAAGAATGATCTTGGCACTAAGGACATTGATTATTCATGTTTTGATGGTCATGAAAGTCTTATTGGGAATATTTATAAGTTTTACAAGAAAGCTTTCTAGTCTAGTTCTTCATGACATCCTGATGAGAATCTAATTTACTTAGGCTTGTGTTGGAGAAATTTATTGAACTTTGAAAGCTTGAATGAAATTATTGAGGCTTGTGCAAACCATCTCCATGATCTTGGCTATTTAGATCCTTGAAAATATTCCACGTGAATATATGACCCTAAAATGACCCCTAAGATGCCAAATGACACAAGGACTAAGCTAGACTATGACCAAAGATAAAATGGCATATGAAATAACATTAGATGAACTATAATTATACCCTATGATATTATAAAAAGCCCCTATAAAAGATTTTGACTATAGGGGATTGACCCATTTTAGCCTATGGTAAAAATGGTCAACACATACTTAGCAAAAAAGGGGCCCAACATTACCCTATAAAAAATTGTTAGTATGCATTTGGTCTACTATTTCAAAGATTTTGGTGTGCAAAATTTGGGCATGCTCTCATTTAGATTGGTTTTGAAGTCCTAAAAGCCCTTGATAGATAACTTGAGTTACTTAGTGATGCTATCTATCTATATGGAGGTGGTCCTAATCATGAGCACATATGTCTTTTCTAATTCCTTCTTGAAGCCCTTGAGATTTTCCTTAACTTTTGTCGCTCCTCCATCTAGGATTTTACCTTGTTTTTAGGTCTTAGTCTACAAGGTACAAAAGAGTGATTCTAGAATATTTTCTTGGTCTTTGATTTCTATGCTTAAGGTATTGACCTTACCTATTATATGGGAGTGATCTGACCCACTTGAAATTTATACTTACACGATCAACTCTTCCTTATCCCCTTTTTCTTCCTTGAGGTACATGTCTATTACTAACACCTAGTTGGAGAAGCTGTAGAAGATGACATCATTTGCATCTGTGCCCTCTTGAAGTTTTATGAAGAGTTCTTCCACCTATTTAATATTTATATCTAGATCCCTTTTTAGTATGGTGCATAGGTCTTCCTCTTTTTCTTGCATCAACTCTACCTTTAACCTTGGGAGAATTTGATCCACTAGCATGCATACGTTATCAACCTCCAAGAGGTTCGATGTGTCAACACCATCTAAAAGAGGTGGCTCAGCTTTCTCTATGTGCTTAACTAGTTTTTTTAACTTAAAATTCATGGCCTTAACTTCCTTTTCTACATCTAAGGATTTTTTTTCCACTTTTAAGCCCTAACATTGTTGATGATGTTCTTCTGCATGACTTTGAAGGCCATCTAGATGAGTGCATTTGCCAACCTAACTAGGTTCATGGTGTGGGGATTTATGAGAAGGGCATCATACCCTTATTATAGTTTATTTGTGCCTAATATGGCCTTTTGTAGCACCTCAAAGTGAGGCTCATATATATATATATATATATATATATATATCAAATGCAAATGATGGTTTCTGGCACATCCTAGTTGTGGTGGATTCAAAGGGCATATATTTAAAAATGTAGAAATATTCATCTATCCACCCCTTCTACATCTATTCTCTTAGGCTCAGATCTAAGTCTTATTATTTTTCTAGGAGGGCTAGCTCCATTTTTTATTCATCCTCTTCATTGGTACTACTTCTCTCTTCAGCACTTTTGTCCGAGTTTATTCTTCTTACTCATGTAGGAGTTCTTCTTCAGACTTTTCCCCTTTGTCTACTTTTTATTCTTCATTGGTGCTAGATTTTCCCTTCTATTTTTGTTGGGTCCTCATGACACTCTCTATTTAATACATTTATAAGGTGCCAACATTACCTTCTTTTTCTTCAGGCACCCTTTCACTACTTGGGCATGTTTGTAGTGCAGCTTAGTTTGCTATGCTAGTGGAGGTACTGGTTGCCTTTTCTAATAATTCCTTAGTAGGTTATATTATTGTGATAACCTCTTTCTTTTGCTTCTCTTTCTTTATCTTTTCCATGTGGGTCTTCTTTTTATTATCCTTCCTCTTCTTTACTAGTGCTAAGGTCTTTCTTCCTTGGCCTTTATTCCCTCAGCCTCAACCTTCTCAATCTCCTGTTGGGTCATGAATTTTTCCTTCATGTCCCTCCTCTTTTGCTCTAGTGCTAGAACCATCTCTATTTCTTATTTTTTGAGGCCCATTTTATTCCACAACCTTATCTTTTCCTCTTCAATTCATAGAGGCTATGTGAAGGGATCTTTTGATGAGGCACTGGGTAGATTTATTGCCTCTTTAAACATGGTGGTAGTATCAGTTTGGAGGGCCTTTTGGACTTATTAAATGTTGAGATATTTTCTTACTTCTTATATAATTTAGACCTTGGTCCCT
The DNA here is from genome assembly GCA_037957365.1 of Torreya grandis. NCBI lineage: Eukaryota > Viridiplantae > Streptophyta > Pinopsida > Cupressales > Taxaceae > Torreya > Torreya grandis. The sequence goes on from JARHVA010003906.1 coordinate 1,667,474, forward strand.
CTTTCCTCCTCTTCTGTCTCTTCCCATGCCTTTTTTGCCTCAATTTCCTCATGCACCTCTTATGCCTCCATCTCCACCAAGTTTATTATGGGAATTCCAATGGGCCCCTTATACTTATTCTTCTTCTTCTCCTTCTTGTTGGAATAATTAATTCTTGGCATGAAGGTCATGTACTTTTTCTTTAGGTCTGAGGGGGTTGCTTCTTCACCGGAGGCAATCCTTAACTTTATGTGCTCTTGAATTTCTTCAAGTGTTTCTGCCCACTTTTTTTGGGGACATTTATTCTATGCTACTAGTATTAGATTACCTTTATAATCAATTTAGAGGGGGATGCCATTATCCTTCTTAGGGTCTATGCCCTTATTTCTTGGCTTCATCTCATAATACATGTGTATGTGCCTGAGTATTACTTCCTTTTGGAGGGGATGCAAATTAGTGTGATCCAAGTCATCATCTTCATCTTTGGTAGCTTTTCTTCCTAGGTGCATGTATTGGTACCACAACATAATTATTTCCAAGTCCATGACCTTTACTAGGATATCCAACTAAATTATCCTTAACATCTTCCTGAAGTACTTGGTGGAAAATGCATAAGGAAGTTTTAGCTAGCTTGATTGGTTACCATTTATGAGATCCAAGTGCACTACATAGAAGTGTTGTATAATGGTGAAGGTTTCCATTCCAAACATGTTATGGGGAAGATCCTCATGGGTGCACCATTCCATCTTTAATGCCTCTATGTATTACATGCACCACCCAATCACTCAAGTCTTATATTTATGGGAGAAGGTGGGTGGGTAGGTGAAGTCTTGGTACTTTAACATTGGGGAGTCCTTATGTACTGAGAAGACCCAAATATTGTATTCATCACCATCATGTATGCCAATATCCTCCATCATAATTAAAATCAACATTGACCCCTACCTAAAGGTTTCTCATACCATGTGAAATTCAATCAAATTCTTCACCATTTATTCAGTAATGAATTTTGCTATATTAAACTTGACCCCTTGCATTATGTGGTGGGTGATGCATAGGTAGGCCTTGGTGATATATTTCCATCTTACATCAGGGAAAATCTTGGAGCTCATGAGGTGCATAGTTTCCCTCATGTCAAGGCCCTTTATATCTATTATTAGGAATACAAATGCTCCTTTGTGATAACCAAGGAGTTTCACAACCCTCTCTATTATTGTATTATCTACCATCATCTAATGGATGTCTACACTAGACTCTAGGAACATGATGATTCTACCAATTAGGATTCCTAATAACCACATGTACCTCCTTGAAAAGTATAAGTGGTCTCTATGGATGCACAAGAGGAGGAACTACATGATTTCCTCTAGCTTCCCAAAACATGGTAGCTCATAGAGTTGGGTTACATCAGTGGTTGCAAGTCTATCTTGAATGGAGACATCAAACAATGTTACACCCACTTCTATCTTATCCCCTGTATCAACCACCCAGTCTTGTGCTAGATCTTGTGCATTAATTGAGGTGGGATGGTTGTATTCTTTTAGCTAGTAGGTGTGCATGAAATACACCCAGTTCTCTCCTACCAAGACCTCCATGAGAAATTTCATTTCATGATATGACATATTTATGAGTACCTCAAGATCAACTAATATGATGATAACCCCTTCCATCAGCTATAATTTGTTATTTTCAACATCTATCTCTTTTATCATCCATGCTTGTTTGGCATCCTTATATGCCTATGGTAGACTAGAACTCATTCATTTCTTTCCCATCCTAAACTAGATAGAGTTGAAATATGGTCTATTGATTTTGTCAAAACCTCTAATTTTGCTTGGTGCTTCTCATAGTTGTAGGATCTATGACTATGAATTTGACTTCTAAGCTTCATTCATCATTAATGGCTACCTTAACATCACTAAAACTTTCTCCTTATTGGTTCTTTCATAATTATTACCCCACAAACCTCCTTTCTAATCTCAATAGGAATGCAATATCCTTATCTTTATAACTATTTTTTTTTGGTGGCTATGGGTGCTTAGGGTTTCACTTTGGTAGCTTTTTCTTGCTTTGGCTTTAGTTTAACTCTAGTTTTGTGCTTAATTTTGCTTAACATTTGTAACTTTAACTAGTCAACCTTTTACTTATTTATACCCTTAATTCATATACCATCTTAATTATAGGTGAGTAATGGCATGGTAGTGCTTAAATTTATTAGAATCCACTCAAACCTATGAAATCCATAAAAATATACTACCATCTATGCATTCAATGTGGATCTTTATGCCTTTATTGTCACGTCATTAAATTATCTAAATGGAATTTTTGATGGAGTGACATGTAGTCTAAATGGTCACTTCTTGCCTAAATTTGGGTGGATACCAACTTGTCTTTATGATCTTCCTCCTATGATTTGTTTAATTGGTGTGACCTTTGCCTTCTTTATGATAACTTGGGCACATTACTTCACATGCACACAATTTAGCCTCCAAGGTTCCATCTTCTCTTCTTATTGTGCTTTCATTTCAAGAATGCTTTTCTATCTTGGTTGATTTCTCTACACTTTCATCTCTTGCCTTAGATTTTCCCTACACCATGCAAATCCCTTGCACTAGTCCTCCAATTATTCACTCTCTAGGTGTCTTACACACTTAACATCCTATGCACCTCTCTTGCATCTTATATGCACTATCATCCTATGCACCTCTCTTCGTCACTTGGTACTCATATATTCAAGGTTCAAAAAATTCCATGCACCTAAAAACTTAGGTATCTAGCCTTATGTGCTTAGAATGCAACCTAATTTGACTCAAATGACTTGTATTATGCATGGAAGTGCAAGAATAGTTTTCTTACGGTCCTAAAAGTGCCTCACTTATTCACTCATCACCAACACAAAACATAATGAAATGTTTGGCTTGTAACAAAATTTATTTTGGTCAACATAACACAACCAAATTATGACCAAGAATTTAGTGTCTAATGGTATAAGTGCCATCCTATTGACTATAAGGATTCAATCAGTTATCATCAAAATACCTAGGGAAGATTTCACTTGATAATATGTTTAACTTGCATGCACCAATTTTTAGTATGATGTGGATGACATATTGACCCATCTACCTAATTTTTAGCTTTCCTAGGTGCTTGAGGTACTTGGAGTCATAGAGAAAGACCAATGATCCTTCAGTCAGTACCTTATATTAATTTGCTTATCATGCCACAACTTATAGCACACCACCTCTATCTATTAGCTCCACCTTACTTGGGCATGCACCTCATCCAAGCACTTGAAGTCCTCTAAACTGGAACTTAATTATTCTTGGTCATACAAATGACCAATATGAATAATGCATAATGATGGTACCATGAACTCTAATGGTATAACTACCTCAACACCAAACACTAGTTCAAATGTTATAGCCTTTCAGACATTTATAGGTTGTGTGATATACCCATAATAATTATGACCCTTGATCATCCCAATATTTATGACCAAAATCACATATCTTAGTAAGGCACATTACTAGTATCTTATTGAATGCCTCAGTAGTGCTATTTGCTTGTAGATGATAATGTGTTGTCTTATGGTGCACTACCATTATTTTGTTATTAGGATTTACATAGTTTCATTGATGAAGTGTGTACCTCTATCATTAGTTAAATTGAGTGGGCACCCATAGAGACTTATGATGTTTTCCCATATGAACCTTATGGTTGTGGTGGCTATGGAATCTTTGGTTGGCACTGCCTTAGCCCACTTGGTAAAATAATAAGTGGCTACTAGAATATATCTTGTGCTTGTGTGCCTTACTATGGGAGTAATCAACCCAAAAAAATCAATGGATCATTTTTCAAATGGCACTTGGGAAAGAATTGGGATGAGATACATCTCATTATATTGGTTGGGTTTCCCTATGTACTAGCATATGTCACATACCTTGGTGTAATATTTTTCAACTTGGAAAAGACTTAGCCACCATAAGCCTAGTTATAAAACCTTATGTGTTATTTCATCTCCAGTGAAATGGCCACCTACTATCCTTTCATGCACCTTATGTAAAATAGACTCTGTTTAGTGTTCTAAGACACATCGATGTATGACTTCATCTTAGCCTAATATATATAGTTCCCCATTGATGAGCTAAAAAAGGGTGGTATGAACTATGAGTTATTTCTTCTCTTTAGTTATCATAGTCTGGAGTATAGATCATAACATTAGAAAAGTGAATATCTACCAAGTATTCATGGACATGCTATAATCTATAGAGTTTCACATCTAACATGCCATCCTCAATCAATACTACTGCATCACTAGAGTTGATGCAAGATAAATGGTCTAGGATTGATTTCTATTTTCTAGGTTTGATGATAGTTGAAAATAAGAACTCTTGAAATAGAACTATCCATCTACAAATATGACCATGGAGAATGGGATTTTTTACAAGTTACTTGAGTCCTTGTGGTCCATGAATAAGATGAATGGGGTAGACAATTAGTATTACCTAAATTGTTGTAGGGCGTAAACCATGGCTAGTACCTCACACTTAATTATTATACAATTATGTTCTACTTAGGTTAATTTTCTACTTGTGAAGGAGATAGGATGATCCATTTTGCCTTCAATAGGTTGCACCAGAATGGCATAAATTATAGATCCAAATTCATCAACATGGATATGTAATAGGGTAATCCAATCAAGAAATTATAAAATAGGCATGTTATCTAATTTTATCTTCAAAGTTTCAAAGGCATCCTCTTGTATTGTACCCCAATAGAACAGACCATCCTTGAACAAGAGATCCTCTAGCAACACCACAACATTTGCATAGCTCTTTATGAATTTATTATAGTAGCTACAATGGCCTAGAAAGGTATGAACATATTTTTGCATTGAAGGGGTTAGGAGCTAAATGATTATTGTAATATTCATGAGATCAATGAGCAGACCAGCTTTATAGATGATTTGATCAAGCTAAGTTCCAAATAGTTTTGTGAATATGCACTTCTTGAGGTTCAAGGATATTTGTATCTGCCTGCACCTTTCAAACATTAGGCGTAGGTTATCATAATGGTCTTTTGCAAACCCATACACATTCTAGTCATCTAGGTACACTTAGATGAACTTATGGATGAATTGCTTAAATGCAATGATAACCACTCTAGAGAACATGAATGACACATTATTGAGTCCAAAGGGCATCATGTTATAAGAGAAACAATCACATTCAGTCACAAATTTTGTTTTTGTCTTATCCTCCTCTTCAATTTTGACCTAGTGGTATCCAAAGAACCCATCAATGAAGGTGTAGATCTCATAGCTTACGATGTCATCCAAGACTTCATTGGTGAATGGAGTTGAGAAGGGGTTAGTGACATAGATGGTGTTCAACATTCTATAATTGATGCAAATGAAAATGAACCCATCCTTCTTGATGCTAATCACCATGGGGCTCACCCATTCAAATTCTTACAATAGTTAGATAATTCTTGTGGATAGCATACCATCAATCTTTGTCTTGACCTTAGTATAGAGATTAGGTTCATTATATAAGGGCACTTTTTGATAGGTCTTTTACCATCCACCAAATTTATGTTCATCTTCCCAAAGGAAGGGTGGGTTCCATTCATGTCTTGATAATTTTAAGAAAACAAGTCTTGAAACTCCTTCAAGAGATCCACAATTTATGCTAGCTCTATATCAAACCAATATGCACCCATAGTAGCCATCTTTAGTTCCACTTTTATGTTGATGTATACCTTGGTAGTTTTGAGCAGCACATAGTAGGGTTCATTCCTCTCCTCATGAGAATCCTCAACTTTCCTACTCCCTTCAATTGTCTCTATGAAAAGATGAATCAAGTCTTATTTACTATGGGTAATATCCTCTATTTGGTGCACTAGTTTCTTCTTGCCTATCAAAGTCATCTAATTACACTCCTTCCAAGTTTCATCATATTCTTAACTCAAGTCACTATTGAGCACCTTATCCTCAAATAAAGTTAGGAGTGCCAATATTTTTTCCCTAAATATGTCCTTTAGGTGTTCCTATATGATTTCAATGTCTTTGAATACTACCCTTCAAATTACTTATAGTGGCGCAATTAGTACTATGTTATGTGAAGAAAAGGAGAAGGTGTGCAAAAACCTCTCCTTGAGTGCATCTCAATTTGGTTTCTTATTGAACATCTCATTGACAACATACCACACTCATGCCCACATATTTAAGGTTATTTAGAAGGCATGCACCCATAAGTTCTTAGGGACATTTGCACTATAGTCTGCCCAAGTTTATTTGCACAAGCACATGTACACTATTGGGTCTAAATCACTAGAGTATGCAAAAATGTCTAAATCCTTGTTATTTTTCCAAAATCTTGTACATATTTTTGATTTCATATCTTACCAAGTTGGAAACCTAGGCCTTTACACTACCCACCAATGAGCATAAGTAATCCTTAAAGTATACACCAGTGTGCCAATCCTATCTACCTCCTTTAGGATGCATGACTTGAGGTTGTAGACATATTCTTCCATAGGATTTCTCCCCTTGTACATTGGGAGTGTAGTAAGTTTACCTTTGCTCAAGTGGAATGCTCTCTTTCCATTCTTTATATTGTAAGAGACGATATCTTTTAATTGTAATCAATCTAGACCCATCTAGTTCTCATAGGTTTTGGCACCTTCATGATCACTAAACAACACCTCCAACTAGTCATCTCATAAGCTTTTTCGACGCATCAGTTACAAGTAACATCGGTGGTGTTCAAAATTGACTATCCATCATCCCAAGAAATAACTCCCTAGTCATTAGGGTGGAGAGTCTTTGTGCCTTACATTATGATATTGTAGATATGGTTGATCTCATCCTCTAGATCAACACTTCCTACATAGGGGGTCTTTGGGCACTTGAAAGGGTGATCACTACCCTCTCCTTATGATTTTCAAAGGTTATATAGTGCTTCTTGAAACATATATCAATGTTATTCACATATCACCATGGTATTTCTAGGAACACTGGATAATTACCTTATTCAACCAACTTGATTACCTCAAAGTCAATATATAACTTGGTGCTCATGATATCTATAATTGCACCTTTTTGAATTTTGATTGGTTGCATCTTGGATTTTTTAGCCATGAAAATTACATAAGGGGAAGGCCTTAAGGCTATCCTACCCATCTTTTCCCATGAGTTATTTTTTAAGATATTGACCTCAATGCATGTGTCCATGAGGAACTCGTATATAGACCATCTATCAATGGTGGCATTTACTAAGATTTATTGATCATATTCTACATTTTATGTATGCTTAAATTTTTTCACCCTTTCTATGTGTGACACATTAACTTCAATTGGCTTATGTTCTACATGTTTTAAAAGTAAGTTATGTAATAATGACAACATCTATTCTATTTATAGGAAGTGTAATATCTCTGTTAGCTCCTATAACTCAACTTATTGACCATCTTACTTCTTGCAACATGTGGTAGCTTATGCTTCTAGGTCTTGCACTAGTTGGATCTTTACTTGTAGGTTCTGAACCATACTCATAACCTACTATAATACATATTTCTAGGGTTTGGGTAAGCCATAATTTTAGGTTTAGGCCATGTTATGCACTTAGTGTGGCTTTATTCCCCATATTCTAGGCATAACTCGGGTACTGGTGCAACTAGAGAATGAGTGGTGAATCCTCTATGAGTATTTGCTTATATTTTTATTGGATTTATGCAGGTTAGTTGTACCTTTGAAATCCAATTTTATAATTTTGGCTCATGCTTGATAATTCTTGCACCATTACCTATGCTAGGCTAGCCTTCGGTCAATTTATTGTATAATTCAGTTCATTCCTTGACCTTATGTGTTATTTGATAGTACCCACACATTAGATGTGTAGGGAAGTTGCATTGATAATGCTCTATTAAACTACACTTCTAACATGAACTTGATGGGAATATTCCTCCATCACATCTTCTGCCTCACCCTCTAGCACCTCTTTACATTCCATAGTCTATATTATGTTGGCCATAGCCATCATTTGCTTGGGTCACCTACCCTCTAACTTCTATAATTGCCTACTTGGTGCCTCTCTCCATGTTTTCATGCATCTCATTGATCACGTGGTAATCAATTGTGGTATGGGTGTAGGCATCACACAAATGGTAGTAGATGGTTATATTAACTTGATTAGCACATTACAACAAAGGGAAATTATGAAAAACATGCACTTCATAAGAAGCCTCACAACTTAGAATCATTGTGCATACATTCCTTTGAGGGAATTTATTCCTATTATGGCCTTCTATCTCATAATTGGTGGACCATAATCTTTTTTGAGCATATTGCATCAAGATAATAGTTATATTTTGGAGTTAGTTGGCCATAGATGCAATATACACCTCTATGAATGGGCTAACTCTAATATTGGTACTCCTGACTACCTTAGATCTAAGTGTGGCTTTAAGTACTTCATGAAGGTTGGTGAATATATTCATAGACAATGATCTTTAAAATGGTACTAGCTGTTTCTGCTCAAAATTCGCTTTTAGATCTAAGAGAAAGAAGAAACTAAAAAAGTAATGGACAAGGCATGGGAAGTACCTGGACTAAAGATTGCACACCGTAAATCCAGACGCTTGTGAGCACTCCTCTTTGGCTGTGGAGGAATGACACCTGCAATGAAAAGAAACTTGGACAAGAGGATGTTAGATAGATAAGCAGTGGGTTGCCAAGCGAAGGCTTGTTCTCGAAAGTGTAAAAACATCCTCAAGGGAGGTCAACCCACAGATAACAGACAGATAAAGACTAAGAAAATATGATATGCCAGAATATAGAAGTGATAAACAGATTAGAAATGAAAGAAAACACCAATGATTACCTGAAAGGAGTAGTCGGGCTGATGACAGTCGCTGAGGTCGAAAACGCTGTCGGCGTCGGTTATGAGGTCTGCCGACGTCGGTTATCCTACCGACGTCAGTTGAGGAAGTGACTGGCGTCAGTTGGGATAATGGCCTGTGGTCGGGTCTGGGATATGTTCTGGACTGTGGACAGGTCCGGGATGCTAAGAGGGTCAAGACAGAGTCCGGGGACGGGTCTGAATGGACTGAGGAGTAGTCTTGCCCTGTACAGGGTCTTTGTTGGCAAAAAAGGGGGGTGAGGGAGTTGTCTGGGATTGGAGTAAAAGAGGGACAGGGAAGAGGAAGATACACAGAGGACAGGACCTGAGAAGGCTTTGCAGCCTCTCAGGGGGAAGAACAGAGGGAGTAGAAGACAATAGATAGGATAGATAACTGAAAACTAAAGAAATGAAATAAAATAAAACACCAGATTGTGCTTACCTTTGGCTTGCTGACTGAAGAACGGAGGAGCTGTTGTTGGAGCCACGGAAGACTTGTCAAGAAGAAATCCCTGATCCAGAGCCTTTGCACCTATTGCTACTATTGCACGAGGTCCAGACGGAGGAGAGACAAATGCCAAAACACCAAGAGAGATCTGTTTGCGAGCTCAAGGGTCCAGGGGGGTAACGGATGCAGAAAGGGGTAATGAAGGATGCCGACGCCGGCAGTTTCACCGACATCGGCCGAAGGGTCGCCGATGTCGGCGGTCACAAAATGGGGACAGAGGCTAAAAATAGCCTCTGCCCATTCTTGCACGCCGCCGAGCGAGGGGGTGTGGGAAGAACGGTCACGAGGATGCCAAAATGGGCGTGGGGGGAAGATAATGAAGAGATTTGGCCTAATAAATGCTAGGGGGAAGGTGGAGGGATTCAAGGGAGGATCCAAGGTGGCAAGGGTAGGGTGGAAAGGGGGCCAAGGCCAAGGGTTAGGATAGGGGTTTAAGGCCAAGGGGGAGGACCAAGGTGCAGACACATTTGCGGTGTCTACATTTGCCCCTTTTTGTCTTGTTGGTTGTTCTAGATGAACTGCAAGACAAAAACAGGAGTTGGTTGCCCCAGAAAAGGGATGAGGTGTTCCCCCCTCAAAGCGATAGTCGAGAGAAGGGAACCGAAGATCGAGTGTCGATTTGACAGAGAAAGGGATAGAAGAGAGTGAGTGAAAACGCTGCCATAGTCATGATTGCGCGTAGTCCACTTCACGAGAGGGTCAGGTCAAATTGTCGCATGTCGAGGGTCAAGGAGTGCCAAAATTGAAGTAACCGGGCCCCAGCATTTAGTCATCTGCTGATCGGGTCACTCAATTGAAGCTAAAGCTCCAAATGGTCATCGTGTTCTAGGTATCCAGGGCTCAGGAAGTGCTCCCAGAAACACGAGAAAGCCACAAGTAGTAGGGATCAATTGGCTCACGATCCTATACTTGCGAAGGGTCAAAAATAGTCTGCGGACAATTCTGCTAACCAATCGTGAGGTAGCACACACGTAAAAACAACCAAGGCAACATTGTCTTGAAAGTGGTCGAAGGTCGAAGGATGGTCATTGGTCAAGAGGATGGATGGACGAAAGGATGCGGCCGAGCTAACCCCAGAAGACCCCATGTCAACTGAGTGCTGCCTACATAGCCCCTGTGTGAAGGGCCTCAGGCCGATGTAGTTCTCCCTAAAAGGGAGGGAGGGTCAGAGGGATTGATTAGTCTTGGTCAAAGTCAATGATTAGTCTTGGACAAAGAAAATGATTGGTCTTGGACAAAGAAAATGATTAGTCTTAGTCAAGGTCAAGGTCGCAGAAGGGAAGGTTTGTCCATCAAGGAGACGAACAAACGGGGGTGGTCGAGCTAACCTCAGAGGATGTGTTATCTGAGTGCTGCCTACATAGCCCTGGTCATAGGGCCTCAGACCAATGTAGTTCGGACAAATTGAGAAGATTGGCCGATGATGAGATTGGTCATGTGTTGAAATGACGAGGGTAAGATGAGGATAAAATGATGCTACAGATGGTGTATTCTATAGAATTGGTCGAGAGTCTTTCATCCCTAGCAAGTTTCCATAGTCGCGATGGATGTATGCTAAGAATGAATAGAAGTCTATTTATGCTTTAGCAAGTATTGGTTTATGCCTAACATAAATTGGGTCTAGTCGGTAGTTTCCATGTGTATTGGTGTCCATAGAAACTAGGCGAAATGGACTAGGACGATGCTAACTGAGAATGATGAAAAATGGCTTGGTTTGAAATGAGCCGCCGATTGATGTGGTTAAATGTGACCAAAGTGTAGAGAAAAGATGAAAGGCAAATTGCTCTTTCATTGACAAGGACCAAAAAGGAAGCATAGATAGGGGTTATTAGAACAAAAGCCCCGTTCATGCATTACGTCGTTGACCAGTGTTGTGTTAGAACGGTAATCGAATCACTTTGACATTAAAGTGAGCTCGAAGTCCCTTGAGCAGGTGATAGGAAGAGGATAGGGTAACCCAGTCTAAGAGCAAGAATAACCTTGGCCCTTTTTATAGGAGACCCTGAGACAACTACAAGCCAAGTCCATGACTCGTTTTTTTTTTTTTTTTTTTTTGGTGCAGGCTGATCGATGTGGGAAGCCTACATAGAGATGTCATTTGATGTAGTGGTCATGTTGCGAAGCTGATCGATGCAGGAAGCTTCTAAGAAAGGTGATGTTTGTAGCAAGATTTAGTCATAGCCATCCTTCGAGGGAGTGGTCTATATTTTTGCTTTATAATGTTTGATAAGTTGGCCTAGCTGTCCTTCGAGGGATCAGTCTAGTAATACAGCAATGATAGTACAGCTGTCCTTCGAGGGAGCAGTCTGTCTTTTTGATTTTGACTTGATTTTGTGACCATGGATATGTTTTGACATCTTGATTTTGATTTTGATTTTTTGATTAGAGTCATGGACAAGGTTGTAAAAGTTCAAGGACTCCCCTTTTATTAGGACAAAGCATCCATGCATCATAAAAGGGTCGTAGAGGGAAATAGGGTTGAAGATTAAGAGGACGAGGACTGCTCAAGGGACGAGCTCAAGTTACGTGTCAAGTAGACGAGTACTCGACTAGCAGAAGAAAGGTCGAAGATGCAACGCATTAAGAGGCTTAGGTTCTGGCCGTCCGTCGAGGGAAGACAGACGATAAGTCCCTGACCCATACTTGTGCGTGATGATAAAAGGTCCAAGCCAATTGGGGGCGAACTTGCCTCGTTTACTTCGCTCCATATTGGTCACGTGCTGATTCTCTTTGAGGATGAGGTCTCCGATGTTGAAATCTCATTCTCACAGATTTTTGTTGTAGGCCCGCTTTATGCGACTTTGGTAGACATGGAGATGATTAAGGGCAGCAAGACGGTGCTCATCGAGTAACTCAAGTTGAGCTAAGCGATCTTGACGAAAGTCATCATTGGAGAGAATGTCATGCAAGGAGATGTAGAGAGATGGGATCTGTACTTCGAGAGGTAAGACAGCCTCTGTTCCGTACACGAGGGAGAAAGGAGTAGCACCCGTAGAGGTTCGGATGCTAGTGTGGTAGGCCCACAAAGCGAAGGGAATATGAATGTGCCAATCCCTCCCTGTATCGTCGACCACCTTCATGAGAATTTTGGTCAGAATTTTGTTGGAAGCCTCTGCCTGCCCATTTGCTTGTGGGTAGTAAGGCGAAGAAAAGCTGAGTTTGATGCCAAATGAGTCGCATAATTTTTGGACAGTCTTGTTTTTGAAGGACTTGCCATTGTCGGTAATGATTTTGTGAGGGACACCGAAATGACAGATGATGTGGCTGTTGATGAAGTCGGCAATTTTGTTGGCTTTTGTGGAGACGAGAGGAATGGCTTCCACCCACTTGGTGAAATACTCAGTGGCAGTGATGATGGACTGATGACGAAGAGACGAGTGAGGGTTGATCTCACCGATGAGATCCAAGCCCCACTGAGAGAAAGGCCAAAAATCCTGAGCGACTTGCAAGGCGTGGCTGGGGAGATGAAGCAGGTTAGAGTGTTGTTGACACTTGATGCAACGTCGAACATAGTCGCTACAGTCTTGATGAAGGGTGGGCCAATAATAACCCAGGTGAAGGATGCGCTTGGCAACCGAGTTTCCACTGAAGTGTCCACCACAAATCCCTTTATGAACTTGCTTTATGGCTTGAGGAGCTTCAGTGGAGGTTAGATAGCGAAGAAGGAGGTCATCGAAGCCTCGTTTATAGAGAAGGCCCCCTAGCATGGTATAGCGAGTTGTGCGTTTGATGAAAGCTCACCGCGCATTGCTAGAGAGGTTGGGAGGAGTGATAGAAAGAGACAAGTAGTCCACAAGTTGCTTATACCAGTCATCTTGTGGGCTAGAATTGATAGTGTTAATATGGTCGATGTGAGGAGAGATGTATGAAGGCAAAGGTACATGATGCACTGTGACAAAAAGGCGAGATGATGATGATGAAGATGGGATATGCGAAGCAAGAGAAGCCATGGTGTTGGCAAACTTGTTCGTAGAGCATGGAACAGTCTGCAAGAGGTGATGGTCGAAAGATGCTAAAAGAAGGTCAACACGATTCTTATATCTCTGTAAAACTTCATTTTTACAGAGATATGAACCGTTAACTTGATTGACGACGAGCTGCGAGTCGCCGAAGATGTTGATAGACTTGATGTGGAGAGAAAGGGCAGTGAAGTCCCAAAATTAAGGCCTCGTATTCGGCCATATTATTGGTACAATCAAAGTCAAGCTTGAAAGATAGAGGCATGGGCTCCCCTTCGAGTGGGATGAGGATGACCCCCGCACTCCCACCGAGTTGACATTTGGAGCCGTCAAAGAACATGGTCATTTGGTAGACGGTGTCATCGGTGGAAAGTGTGGCGATAGACTCGTCAGGAAACTCACAGTGTGAAGGTTGGTTGTCGGGAAGAGGGGCATCTGCCAGTTGGTCAGCGATGGTTTGCCCCTTGATAGATTTCTACTGGATGAATTCGAGGTCAAACTCAGCGAGCAGCATAAGCCACCGAGCCATACGTTGATTTTGATATGGCCTGGAGTGCATGTACTTGAGAGGGTCGGTGTGAGTGACGACGAAGGTTTTGTGGTTGAGAAGATAGTGGCGGAGCTTGGTGGCAGAAAAGACTAATGCCAAACAGAGTTTCTCGGTATGAGTATACCGAGTTTCATAGTCGACCAGTGTTCGGCTGATATAGTAAACCACTTGCTCACGATGATGCTCATCTCGGTGCGCGATCATGGCACCTAACGAATGGTTGGTAGCAGAGATATAAAGGTAGAAGGGTTGGTCGTCCTTAGGTGGAATGAGGACTGGTGGAGAGACCAGATAGCTTTTGAGGGCTTCAAAAGCCTCTTGACAGTTCTCATCCCACTTAAAGGAGACGTCCTTCTTAAAGAGATGATGAAAAGGTTGGCAGCGGTCTGAAAGCTGCGAGATGAAATGGCGAATGGACTGGAGCTTCCCTTATAGACTGCGAAGCTGCTTGAGATTGGTCGGGGGTGGCATTTCGAGGATAGCGCGGACTTTAGCGGGATCTATCTCGATACCACGAAAGGAAATGATGAAGCCGAGAAGCTTGCCTGAGAGGACTCCAAAGACACACTTCTTGGGGTTGAGGCAGACATTGTATTGAAGAAGGCGAGAGAAGATGATTGTGAGAATGGTCAAGTGGTCACGGTGAAGCTTGGACTTGCCGAGAAGGTCATCCACATAGTCCTTCATGATTTTGTGGAGGAGATCGTGGAAAATGTAGGTCATGGCACGCTGATAGGTGGCACCAGCATTTTTCAAGCCGAAAGGCATGACTCGATAGCAGAAAGTCCCCCATGGGGTGGTAAAGGTAGTCTTGTGCTGATCTTCCAGTGCGATCAGGATTTGATTGTATCCTGAAAACTCGTCCATGAGAGATAGCATCTTGTGGCTGGCCATGAGATCAACAAGCTGGTCGATGTTAGGAAGAGGAAAGTCGTCTTTGGGATAGGCTAGGTTAAGGTTGCGATAGTCTGTGTAGATCCGAATCCCCCCAGTTGCTTTAGTAACTGGGATGATGTTAGAGACCCACTGCGGATAATCGATGGGTCGGATGAAGGAGACAGAAAGAAGGCGTTGAAGTTCCTCTTTGACAAGGAGCGCAACGCGAGGATGCATCTTTCGAAGCTTCTGCCTAACAGGCTTAGCCTTTGGTTTGGTGGCAATCTTATGGGTAGCAATGGTGGGGTCGATGCCAGGCATGTCACTGTAAGTCCAGGCAAAGGCCTTGCTATGGTCGGAAAGGAACTGGGCATAGTCAAGCTGCTCCTGAGTGTCTAAAGATTGGCCAATCTTTAAGACATGAGGAACATCGGAAGAAGAAGGGAGGTTGATGTCAATGGTGGATTCATTTAACATAACCTGGGTCTCAGAAGGGAGGGAGCGCTGGATGAAAGAATCGTCAGTGCCCATGTAAGAAAGAATGGCGTCATCGTCAACGCAGTGGACAGTGTGAATGGTTGCCGACTCATCTTCTACCATGCTAGGAAAAATGAGAGGGAGAGACCTGGGCACCCCATTGAGCTGATAGGTCAGGGGTTCCAGGCGGACGGTGTTTATGGAAAAAAAAAAACTAGGAGGGATGGAGACCACCGACTCCGTAGGTGACGAAGGAGAAATGGGCGAGTTAGGAGGAGATTGGTCCATGGTCGGCTCGGGACAAAGGTCAAAAGGAGCCTGAGTGGAGTCATGATATCCCAGGCCATACCGTTTCTTGGCATCGTGATCATTGAGCGGCTCGATAGGCTGGTGGGAGCCCTGCTCATAACGTCCGAAACTGAAACCCTTCCATGCACACCTATGAAGGTAAGTGTGTGCAAAGGCGGGGTTGCCAAGAAACGAGAAATCAGATGTGAAAGGTTGAGGTGAAGAAAGGGAATTGGCGTTGGTAGGATCTTGATTAAGCCCCCCATAGACAAAGTTGGTTTGGAAGTGAGGAGGACCATAAGGTACGACCGTCCCGATCTGATGGTCGTAATTGGGACTGAGGTGAAGGCGTCTATACTCTTGTGGAGTTTGGAACATGTCTAGGGTCAACAAGCGATATTCCCCAAGTGATAGTCGTTGGAAGATGTCTTCCATGGGGTCTTTGGTCGACGCTTGAAGAGGAGGGGTGAGGGCGACCGCTAATTGCAAATTGGTCGAAGCTTCCGCAGATGGAGGCGGTGCCAGAGTTGACGGTTTGATGGGAATGAGGACATCGTTGGGACGGTAGGTGGTGTTGCAAGTCTTGAAGGGTGAAGGGTCAGCGGGAATGGTATGGACTTGCCCGTCATGTTCAAACTTCACACAACGGTGCAGGGTGGAAGGAATGCAGGCCATGGCATGGATCCAAGGTCGGCCTAGTAGAAGGTTGTATTGAAACTCTCCTTCGATGATATAGAAGAGCTCCGGGACTGTGTGTGGACCAACGCGGATGTGAAGGATGACTGTGCCAATGGTCGTGGTGGTGGTGTCATTGAAAGAGCGTAAGATTGCGCCAGTTTTGGAGACACAATTTTTGGGAAGAGACAGCTGATCAAAGGCGTGGGTAGAGATAATGTTGATGCTAGCGCCACCGTCGATCATAACGCGTTTGATGCGTGTCCGATCAACATAGGCAGTGATGAAGAGGGCGGCGTCTTGATCTTCCGTGTTAGATGTGGGAATCTCAGAATCACTGAATGTGATGGAGTTGACAGGAGATAAAGAATGGACGAGGGCAGCGAGTGGTTGGGGGTCCTCGGGTTGGACCTCTGCTGCCTGCAAGGCTTGGATAAGGGCTTGACGGTGCTGAGGCGAGGTTTGGATAAGGTCATAGAGAGACATCTTCACAGGTGTCTGATGAAGTTGCTTCAGCATGGAGTCGTGAATTGGCCCAGAAGAGGAAGGCGAAGAAGGTTGGGACGCGCCAAGGATAGAAATTTTAGGCTTGGGCGCAAGAGGTGGCTTGACGAAGGGATAGGTCCAAGGAATGGCAGCTTTTTCTTTTGCCTTGTCCTTTTGCGACCTAGTGGTTATATGGATAGCATTGAATTCAAAAATAGGAGGTGAGGAAGGGGTCATGTCTTGCTGGTGAGATGTTGACGTGTTTGAAGAGGAAGGAGTCGGGGTCTGGTCGAGAGTGTCCTCAAGGAGAAGAGTGTCTTTCTCCATATGGTGGTGGATGATGGCCTTGAGGGCACAACAAGTCTCGGTGTCATGTCCTGGTGTACGATGATATAAGCAAATTTTCGTATCGTCGAACCAGGAGGGCTTGGACCCGAGAGGTTGGAAAGGCTTGATGGGCGGAAGGGTTATGTCAGAAGTCTGGAGAAGTCGGCGCAATATCAACGAGTATGAGCCCAATAGAGGGTCCATGTTATTTGATATGTGCGAGGTTGGTGACTTTTGCTTAGGCGAGGTTAGAAGAGGTTTCCGTACCACCTTATGGGTTGATGGCGCGGTGACAGATGGAGACGGCTCTGGCCTAGTGATTGAGAATGCCTTTTTGGGAGAGGGACGGCTGGAGATAGGCAGAGGAAGCAAAGGAGGCAACGAGTTTCGACTGGAGGCCAGAGTGGGAAGGATGCTGGCTAAGGTTGAAGGATGGGGGCCCAAAATGGATGGCAATGGTGACGGGGAATGAGACGTTCGCTTCTGTGGTCTGGCAGTCCTCTTTGACTTGGTTGGAAGACTGTTGCTGGTCGAGGTCTGGTCTAGGTCCACCTTCACTTGCGGGTGAGTGAGGGC
Organism: Torreya grandis; assembly: GCA_037957365.1. NCBI lineage: Eukaryota > Viridiplantae > Streptophyta > Pinopsida > Cupressales > Taxaceae > Torreya > Torreya grandis. The sequence continues at coordinate 1,685,075 of JARHVA010003906.1, forward strand.
GGAGACAGGACAAACGCCAAATGATTTGATGGGTTTAGATGAGGTAGATGCAGGTTTCGGTTTTGATGAGTTTGGTTGAGGTTTGAGAGTCTGGTCTTTGTCAAGAGTCTGACGAGATTCTGCCTTAGGAGGATTAGCGGCATGTGATGAGAGGGCGCGGGTATGTTGAAGGGCTTTAAGACGCTCCCACAACACCTGAGGCGTCACTTTCCTTGGAGGGAGAAGCGCGATATTCTCCACTAACCAGGAAAATGGCTGAGAGGAAGATGTTGGTGGTTGCGAGGTTGAAGATGAGATGGGTGTAGTGGTCTTAGACGCATGGTGTGGTGAAGTCATGACAGATTTAGATGAAGATGAAGGGGAGACAGGTTCTTCCCTAGGTGGAGAAGAATCTGAAAAGCGAGGCTCCCCGAGCGGGTAAAGGGCAGGGATGACGGTGCCCTCCACTTGCGGCTGAGGAGTAGGAAGGGTCGGGTCCTCCATAGGCAGTAGAACGGAGGATGGCAAGACCGGTGGTGCTGGTAAAGCCGAGGTGTCCTCCAAGATGAGAGAGATCGGTGGAGAACTAGCCGGGGAGAGAGGTTCATCCACATGTGACAGATTGATTGATGGACTAGCCTCTTGAGGTGGATTGGGGACGAAGGGAGAGACCGTATTGACTGTTCGAACATTGTGCTCATGATTGTCGTCAATTAAGGTCTGGATGTTGTTTTGAGTTGGTGGATGATTGGGAAAAGGTTGTTTAAAGATGTCAATGGCCTGATTAGGGGGTGCATTTGGATTGTCTAAGATGAGATCCCCCTTTTCGAGCATGTCTTGGATTATGTTCTTAAAGGTCTTGCAGTTTTCCGTGTCATGGCCCTTAACACGGTGGAAGCTACAGAAGTCATGCTCCCTATACCACGCGGGGATGGCGTGTGAGGGATCGAATTGTGGAAGAGGTCGGGCTTGAGGGAGATTGAGGACCCCCTATTTGAGAAGCTTGTCCAGCACAGACGCATATGATTCTCCGAGAGGAGTATATCGCCGCTGTACGTATCTTTGCTGAAACTGGCAAGTAGCGCTCTAAGATGTAGATGGCTCAGGCTGATTGGTCGAAGAGGATGAAGGTCTGACAACCACGGCATTAGCCAAATCCTTGGATTTAGAATTGGATGATGATGGCTTGGCAGAGGAAGAGTCAGTGGTCTTAGAGCTGGGATTCTTGTTCCGCAACTTGACTTTATTCTCCTCGATGGCACGCAACTCAAGTTTGGGAGCCATCGTGAAGGCTTCGTCAAAAGTGTGGAAGGTTTGAACCCTCAGGGTGGAAGAGATATGTCTGGCACAGGCTTGGGAAAAGAGTTCAATAAGCTCGGCCTGGGGTAAGGAAAAGGAGAGTTGGTTGATAAGGCCTCTCCATCGGGCTCGTCCTCGAATTGTTTGATAGAATAGAGGTCTGTGATTGAGACCTTCTTGGTTATGTTGATGGAAAAGTGATCGAGGAAGAGCTGAGCCAATTGTGTGAATGAGAAGAGAGAATGGCTAGGAAGGGAGCTGTACCAGTCAAGTGCAACACCCGAGAGAGACATAGGGAACGTGCGTAAGAGTAACGCATCGTCATGGCCAATGAGGTAGCAGGCATGTTTGAATGCCCGCAAGTGTTGCTGGGGGTCTTCCTTGTTCTAAAAGTGAGTGAATTTAGGAAGCTCCCAATGGTTAGGGTATGGTCTGATTGGGACAGAAGGATGAATGGGCTCGTTGCAGATTTGCTCATATGAGAGAGCATTGCGCGAGCCGGAAACGGAAGTCTCAAGATGGGTCATCTTGTCCATCAGCATTTTAATGATGTCTGCCGACGGATTGATGGGTGGTGCGCCCCCTAAGTTGTAGGGCGCTTGGAAGAGGCTAGGGGAGGCGTGCGACATAGTCGGTTGCACAATGTACGGATGACTAATCGCAGGGGCAGAGGTGGATGCTAAAGGTGGTTGAGTAGAAGACATAGCTAGGCCTGATGTTGCCACGAGAGGTTGAACTGTGGTAACGGAGGCCAATGGATAAGAAGTCACCCTGGTGTTGATAGGGGCCAGGGTAGGTGGAATAGAGACGATAAGGTTTTGAAAAGGAGTGGATAGCGGTTGAGAGGGCTGAAGTTGATAGGGGGCCGGAACCCCGGTGGAAGTGGGCCTAATGATAGAGGGGGAGGCCACACCTGGAGGATTGGTCAAAGTCTGAGTCTGGTCGGTGGTCGAAACGACGGGTCGAGTATCTGAAGGTTGAACTATGGATGTTGTCGATACAGCCGTAGTCGTGACAAGGGAGGTTGGCATTCCATAGATTGGATTGCCCAAGGAGTCTCGCGTTCGGCTATGCACGAGATAGTGTCGCAAAGCCTTGACGTTGAGGTCCAAGAATCATTTGAAATCTTGGTCCCCTTCTTGGACAATGGGTGTCTGCAGTAGGGTTGGACGAATGGGAGTTCTTTCGGTCTCCGAGTTGAACTCCATTGTAGGCTTGGTCACAGACGGGGTGGACGGAAGTGGTTGACGGCTAGCGTGGTTGACAAGAGCCTTGGCTTGGCTACGAGTCAAAACCATGCAAGGCAAAGAAGGTTCAGGTCTCAGGAACTGTGTTGCTCAGTTCCAGAAAACCAGGATGGAGTCTTTGACAGAGAAGGGACAAGTTTCAGGCTGCTGGTTTTGAAAAAAAAGGACAATGATAGAGACCGACGTCGGTTTAAAAACTGATGTCGGTAAGAAATGTGGCCAACGTCGGTCAGATAACCGATGCTGGTAACAGATTAAGCCGACGTCAGTATCAGAATCGATACCAGTGACAAGGGAAGCCGACGTCGGTGGAAGAACCGATGTCGGTGATAGATTAAGCCGACGTCGGTATCAGAACCGATACCGGTGACAGGGGAAGCCGATGTCGGTGGAAGAACCGATGTCGGTGACTGTGTTTTCCAGAGAACCAAAAGGTTCTTGGAAAACAATGAAGAAAGCATCCTCACTCACTCAAACAAACAGATGAGAAGAGGAAAACAGAGAGAGACACACAAGCCTAAGTGATAAATCCTAGGAATTAACCTTAGAAACTGTGGCTTATGCCTTAGATGAATGTTTGGGGAGATTGGCTGAAAAATGGGTCCTAGAAGAAGGCAGTTTAAAAATGGTTTCAGGTGTTGTTTTAGGTGCTCAAAAATCTGTGTTAGGGTCTGGTACGTGGTTTGGTGCTAAGGAGCAAGCTCCCCTCACTTCATGATTCCAGTGGTTAGCTAGTCTCGCTTAGCCAAGATATACCTCGCCTAGAGTTTATCCTCTGCCAGAGAACGGAGTGGGCTTCCCCCTTGGTGATGAAATCCAAGTAGGGTCACCGGGATGGGTAAGGTATCCGCTGGGGGATGAAATCCCAGTCGGGCCTTGTCTCAGGTAAGTTATATGTTCGTTTTGTGCATGTGGTTCGGTAGTGTAACATCAAGTGTCTACGGTTCATTCAATATGCGTCTAAGTTACTAGATGTGGACTAATGCAAGCACAAGCAGAAATGAAAGTGCAATATGTTTTAATGCCCAAGTCGAAATGTGATGTTGTGATGAAGACAAGTTTTGAGAAAGGGTCAAGAGTATGACGTTTAGACTAGTCTAGAAATGCAAAGGAGAAGGATTCGTTTTAGTCCTGCTTATAGTGTCATTCGGAATAGAAGAAAGAGACAAGAGAGGAGGAGCCTAAATGCACCTAAATGAATGAAAAGGAAAAGGAACCCAGGAGGAACCTAGGGTCCCATAGGGCGTGCCACTTATGTTTCTGCTCAAAATTCGCTTTTAGATCTAAGAGAAAGAAGAAACTAAAAAAGTAATGGACAAGGCATGGGAAGTACCTGGACTAAAGATTGCGCACCGTAAATCCAGACGCTTGTGAGCACTCCTCTTTGGCTGTGGAGGAATGACACCTGCAACGAAAAGAAACTTGGACAAGAGGATGTTAGATAGATAAGCAGTGGGTTGCCAAGCGAAGGCTTGTTCCCAAAAGTGTAAAAACTTCCTCAAGGGAGGTCAACCCATAGATAACAGATAGATAAAGACTAAGAAAATATGATATGCCAGAATATAGAAGTGATAAACAGATTAGAAATGAAAGAAAACACCAATGATTACCTGAAAGGAGTAGTCGGGCTGATGACAGTCGCCGAGGTCGGAAACGCTGCCAGCGTCGGTTATGAGGTCTGCCGACGTCGGTTATCCTACCGACGTCGGTTGAGGAAGTGACCGGCATCGGTCGGGATAATGGCCTGTGGTCGGGTCTGGGATATGTTCTGGACTGTGGACAGGTCCGGGATGCTAAGAGGGTCGAGACAGAGTCCGGGGATGGGTCTGAATGGACTGAGGAGTAGTCTTGCCCTGTACAGGGTCTTTGTTGGCAAAAAAGGGGGGTGAGGGAGTTGTCTGGGATTGGAGTAAAAGAGGGACAGGGAAGAGGAAGATACATAGAGGACAGGACCTGAGAAGGCTTTGCAGCCTCTCAGGGGGAAGAACAGAGGGAGTAGAAGACAATAAATAGGATAGATAACTAAAAACTAAAGAAATGAAATAAAATAAAACACCAGATTGTGCTTACCTTTGGCTTGCTGACTGAAGAACGGAGGAGCTATTGTTGGAGCCACGGAAGACTTGTCAAGAAGAAATCCCTGATCCAGAGCCTTTGCACTTGTTGCTGCTGTTGCACGAGGTCTAGACGGAGGAGAGACAAATGCCAAAACACCAAGAGAGATCTGTTTGCGAGCTCAAGGGTCCAGGGGGGTAACGGATGCAGAAAGGGGTAATGAAGGATGCCGACGCCGGCAGTTTCACCGACGTCGGCCGAAGGGTCGCCGACGTCGGCGGTCGCAAAATGGGGACAGAGGCTAAAAATAGCCTCTGCCCATTCTTGCACGCCACCGAGCGAGGGGGTGTGGGAAGAACGGTCACGAGGATGCCAAAATGGGCGTGGGGGGAAGATAATGAAGAGATTTGGCCTAATAAATGCTAGGGGGAAGGTGGAGGGATTCAAGGGAGGATCCAAGGTGGCAAGGGTAGGGTGGAAAGGGGGCCAAGGCCAAGGGTTAGGATAGGGGTTTAAGGCCAACGGGGAGGACCAAGGTGCAGACACGTTTGCGGTGTCTACACTAGCAATCCTCCAATGAACCATTGCACATGTTGAGAAGGGTGAATGTCATAATGAAGCTTGGAAATAAGTGTATTGAATATAGAATAATATAGGTGCATGCTTTCAAAGAACCATTGGTTGATTTCTTTGAGTGTGGTGATACTCTGCTATTCAAACTTGAGTATGTCAAATTACTTCAAGAATGTTTCCTTCAAGGTGTCATAGTCAATCATAGTCTGGTTAGGATAAAATTTCCTATACAAGGTATGAGCATGATCAAACAAAGTTATCATAAACTATGTTACCTTATGTTCTGACTGGGTTATATCCTGAGCATACCATTATAGTTCACATTTTAACACATGCTCTACAACATTTTATATGTCATGGTATTCTGTAAAGTGCATGGCCATCTCATAGTAAATTTTCTATGGGGGGCACTAGCATTTGAGGCACTTGGCCCCTTGGTATTTGTCTTGGCATTATTTCTCCAATGCCTCTACCATTGGGTTAGGCATTGGCCTTATTAGTACTGTTAGCATCAAAGATGATGAAGGCACTGTAATACTGACTTATGGCACTAGGCCACTTCCTATTGGTTGTTTCCTAGTCTGTGTAGTTGACATTAGCTAAATTATGATGGTTTTTCTCATATTCTATGTTATCTATCTATCACCCAAACATCTAGAGGTATCCTCATTTAGCCATTCATAAGGAATAACTTTTTTAATCATAAAATTATAGTCCAAGTCTAAAAAATGGTCAAAATTTATGTGGATAATAGGGTCAATTATCACTCTTCTTTATTCATGTGAGGGATCTAGTGCATGAGCTAGCACCATAGGTTCAAAAGGGGCAAGCACTTCTGGTGCATCTTCAATAGTTATATTTTGTATGGACCCAATTCATTCTTCACCTATAAATAATTGAGCTCAATCTATGGATCCATTGTTCCTCTCCTTATGATGTTGTAATTTAAGAGATCCTTTTCCATGCCCTTCCCACTCATTATGGGTTCTCTTGACACTTCTAGGTTCCAAATCTTCCATTATTATATGCCTCCTATTGTTATAGTTCTATTTCCTAAGCTCTTGGGTGTCAATATACTCCTCCCCTTCCATTACACTTCACCTACACATCCCCTTCTCTCCTCCTACACTGATCATACACAAAAAGACTTATCCTTCCATTCTCATGATTTCAAAGCTATAATACACCATCAAATTCTTAATCTCTATATTGAACTCTTTGATAAATATGCCTTTAGGCTTGTGTAAAAATTGATATTCTACTTCCTCAGGGTAGGAGTATGTCGACACTACAAACTCAAGCACATAAATATTAAACACTCCTTACCACCATTTGTCTACAGCTATAGTCCAAGTGGCATCTAGGTTCTCAAGATTTTATAAGTGATCCTTCATCCACTCAAAGCATTATCCATAACTTTGTCTTATATGGGCTGCATAAGCAACCAACCATCAGTACACATGTTCAACTAATTCACAAAAGAAGACCTCATATAAAGCATCATACAGGTTATTCTAAACCCACTTCCTTAGATCTTGTCCTTTATAGGATGGATGATTTAACATAAATATATCTTAAACCTATTGTAACTAGTGCTTGATGTTCTTGAGGGAGAGTTGGATCATTATTTTATTTCACTATTACAACAACAAAATTCAACATAAGTCTTAGTAATAAAACCAAAATGTTTTAGTTTAATTGGGGTTTTAATTCATTTACTCTATCTAGGTGCTTATCTGGTTGTTCCAAGTTAGTTATTAACTCATCAAAAATAGGTAAAAATAAGGCATGTTCCCATAGATCTCAATACTTATCACTTGGCTATGTTGGCATCAATTCACATAAGGCATAATCCTTATGCATTCACTCAACATAAAATACAGAAAGAACTAGGGCCCACATTGGGATAGTTTTTCCATGACATAACTCATTATTCATAGGTTTTGGTCATTATAAAAATGAGATTGGTAGGTTTATTGGCACATATTATTTCTCAGCTAGGATGATGGTCTATAGGCACATAGCCTATTTAGGGAACTAATTCTTGTCATAAGGGCACAAGCCTTTGTTTCACTATGATTAACATCATCCAACACTTGAGGGGTCAACGGAGTACCTTAGATAAAGTTCATATGAGGCTTGTACTTTATGCAAGGATATTATCACTAGGCATGGGTTGTTATATATGCTTCAACCATTTCTTCAAATTAGGCTAACATCATTATTAAATAGGGATTCCATTAACCACTAAACTAAAGCTTTACTCAAACATATAATCAATTATCATACTTATATCAATTGAAATACTATGAAAATTTCACATTCAATGGATCTTAATCAGACACATAACCAAATTAAAATCAAATAAATACAACACCATTCTTCATTCATCAAGATTTAACTACAAAACATAGTCCATACCATATAAAATAAAGTATATTCTTATCTACACTACTAAACAATCTAGAAGATCATAGGAAAGTTTGGGTAATATAATTGGAGCCTCAAAGGCATCCATGTTAGTCCTTAGTTTTAATGGCATTTGGATTTCTATGTCTAGAACCAATTTTGCAAGGCTTTGTTATCTTGAAGTCACATCTTTTTGCTCATTAGATCAAGCTCAAATTTATATCCCATAGGAGAATATTCATGCCAAGGTGGAGAACACATGATAGGTGATAAGATAGAGCCTTGGTTGATCATTTCTCTAGATCCATCACCTTTTACCCTATCTACTGTGGTCACCACGTGTTGCCACTTAGGATGTCCGAAAAAACTAGGTGCCAATTAACTGCCTGACAACTAGTGCTAGGTCTATGATGATTCTTTTAGTTGGTCTAAAAGATACCAAAATGGTATTCATACCATGTGATTTTCTCACATTAAGATATCTACTGAGTTGGCATGGATCCATACTTAGTATAAAAAGGGGCCCAATAGTTTGACTCTACCATAATCCTCTAAGCTTAATGTTACTATACTATAGATCAGATTTGGTCAACTAATGGCTTCCCATATTGAGTTGGGAATCATATTGAATGCACTCTTAAATTCAAACACTATATTTAGGATTTTATAACTAGCCAACTTGATATCCATTCATGAATCCACATCCCAAGGTTTCTTGGTCTTGACATACCAAACTAATTTATTGACCCTTAATTTTGCTCATTATGCACACTCCAGGAGATTATGTAGGAGGTTAGTGATATTATGGGATATATCCTCATTGAGTAGTGTACTAAATAGTTTAATTAGATATATCAAAGTGGTCATAACACCCTCTTGCTACATTATCAAAACAATTTGCCCATACATTTATGCATCAATAACAATGTTATCATTATCAAAGATTGGTTTCTATTGTATTTCTTATAATACTTGCATAAATTGATACATTAAATTATTTTATGTTAAAAAATTAGGATATTTATCCCACTAAAATTTTGTAATGCCTTGATCTGGAGGCTTTTTTAAAGGATGTAAATCTTGTTTAGATATGTGTTACCTTGTGATGGCTTACAAAAATGCATATTCCTTTTGTTGTGCATTAATCATTTTTACATTATGCACTAGTCTCTCCTTTCTTTGTTTCTTTAGGATAGGTAAATATTTCATTTGATGTTGAACTTTGACCCTATAATATACACAATAAACTTGTCTTTGATTATTTGTGGGATAATTCATGGAATAATGATTATATGCTTTGCATAGATTGCATTACATGGGAGGTTGAGTTTGACAATTATAGTTATTGTGACCTCCTTGATATCTTCCATGATATCCTCCCTTATATCCTCATTTGTAGATTCCTCTATTATGTTGATATCCCCACCCTTGGGATTATTTTCCATTATATCCTCCTTACTAATTCATATACGAATCATATCTCCCATACTGATGCTGAGGGGAACTTAGAGTCTAATTTACTTTCTACTGTTGAAGATTTGTGTTGTTCTATGGTTATGCATACTAACTAGAGTTTGATATGAGGGAGATGACATATTATTCCAAATTGTTATTCCCTATGGCTAGTACGATGATGATAAAGGCATATAATATTGTGGTGATGAAGATGCCCATCCTAGACTACCTTAAGTTACATTTTTCATCTCCAGGTTTGGTCCTTGAATTAATTGCTTTATAGTGGTTATTTTTTGGGTTACAACTACAAAAACTATCTTTGTTATATCTTTATTTGACTCTTGTAAAGCTCAAAAAATTATCTCATCATTATTTTTAGATTTTCAAATATTACAACACATGTGTGAATTTTGGATATATTAATATAGGAGATGGCACTTGGATGTGGTATGTCTAACTACCTTACATGTTTCACAAAATTCTATTTTAATTATCAAGTAGTAATTCCTATGATGTCCCTCATAGCCATAATCTATGCACTATAACCTAATTTAGGTTTATTATTTTAATACATATCATTCATCGTCCACATAAAAGCATATAACTTATCTTTTAATTTTGATATCATTGATGGAAGATATACATAATCTTCTCTCTATTCAACTTTGATGGCATCAGACTGAGCATCAACCTTGGTGGAGAACTAGGTTTTTGTAATACCAAACCTTATTCTTGGTCATAATCCCTCTATGAACTAAGCAACCTTATATTTATCTTCTATAAAAAAATATTTTTTTTCATCACATTAAAGAACCTACAATCAAATTCTCCAACTATTTCTCCTAATTTTTGTCAAAATTCCTTTAGCTCCTAGATCACTTGACTAAAACATTTATTTACTTTAAATTTTGATACTATAAAATATTTAACTTGTGTGAAATGTAGGGCATTGACATTTATTTTTTAAATTAACTCCAAATCATATCCTCCTAAAGCCCATACTAATTCACATTTCTTCACATCATCTGATGTTACCCATTTTATAACCCATTTCATCTCATAGGTTACCAAGTATTGTTCGGGGTCTAAAGATCCATCATATGACATTTAGGCACAAATATACTTGCATGAAGTGCCATAGTTGGTAGGCTATTAGTTGTTGATATAGATGTATGAATATTGAAAAATATGACTAGTGGTGTTTGTGCACTGTTTATTAAGCTGTTAGGTCACTGTGTAGTGGTTACTGTGACTATAGGCTACTTCACACTGCTCTCTTTAGTAGTAACTAAAAATATTGCTTCTTGTAACTTATTTCTCTCTAATGACCACTTGGTTTCTATACTAATCCTTCAAAACTTATCATAAAAGGAATCAAAACAACCTAATTCATCTTTTCTCTTCGTACCTTTTTTACATTTTATAAATAAAGTGGGCTTAGGGGATGCATACCCTTGAAATGAATGACATTTATTTCTAACTCCTTGCTTCGAAATTGAACTTATAATATTAATACCTTAAATTTTAAAATTTTCCCAAGAAAATTCCTTCTTGATTCTAATGAAAAACCCCTCACTTAACTATGATCTACCTCTATTTCTTAACTAATCTACCTCAACATCACTGCTTCTAACATCCTCTTTCTCATTGGGCCTTTTCTTAGATTCTGCATACCCTTCTATTTTAGCATTTTTTGCACCTTGTCTCAATAACCTTTATTATCTATCATCTTTTCCTAGTATATCTACAAATATAACAATTTTTTCTTTATTCCTTGTCTTACTCATAGTTACCTCATGGTCGTTCATCCCTTTTCCACCTTTTTTATTGTCATAGTTCTATTTTGAGTCCCAAAATTTTCTTCTTGATCTATGTCTTTTTGCCTTACATTATCTAGGATCAAGTTTAATTTCCTCTTATTTATCTATTTGTCATCTAATTTTTCTCTCAAGCACCCTCATGGCACCCAAAGTGACTACTCCATGTTGGTTGGAGTAGGCATTATTGGATCCCAAATCTACACCAAGTAATTTATGCCTTGTTCAACATCAAAATATTTGAGAGGTTTTAAATCTATTGTGTTCTAATATCTTTCTTTGGGGTATTTTTTTGATTTGCCAAGTTTTGTGAGATCTATATGAACTTGTGTTATACCAATACTTTAACGTTCATTATATGATTTGAAATAGCAGGTTTCATGGTGGGAAGATTCAATGAAAAAGATAGAAATGTATCCAAGTCTCATTGCATACATTGAATCTTTGCCTTGTGGTTGAAGAAGAAAGGTCAAGTTCTAGGGCCCAAGATCTAATGGCTCTTGATTCATCACACCCTTTAATTAGATGGTGTAAAATTACTTGAGGTTAAGTGGGTCCCATTCATTAAACATAAACTTAAGCCTAAGTTTTAAATTTAATTACTTAAAAGAGCCAATCATGTATAATCATCTTGGATCCCAATGAATGGTTCATGGGTGCTCATCCAAAATAATTTGGCAGAGTGAAGATGATGTTAAAATATCAAAGGCAAAAGGAGTCTCATGATGATGATAAGTGTCATCATCTCAAGAACTTAGATAGAGAACAATGACCCATGGGCCCTCCTCAAAGGTCAAAAAGGTCAAAGCTTAGAAGCCCTACAAATCCACCACGTGGCTGAAGGAGAAAAGTTCTAGGGCCCTAAATGAAATTGTCATGTTGTACCTTTAACATGTCTTGGTGACCGAGGTGAGGAATTACCCAATGAGTTAAATGAAAGACACATGGTTATCTCAGGGGACTTTTAAGACTTTATTTAGTAAAAATGCCTAGATCAAATTCATTAAATTTACAAGATAACAACTCATTTATTCCCTTCTACAAGTAATGAGTGCATTTTTGGGGATGAAAAGGATCTTAAGCTCCTCCCCATATCAATAAGGATGGTACAAAGGTGAAAAGTTAGTTGAGAGTCCAAGCTAGCATCTAGGTTGGACATGTGATAGGTCCTTAGGGGTTTTCAAGCTTCAAACCCTTTTTGAAGATTTCCTCACTTACCTTTTGGTGGGTAAGGTGAAAAAGGTCCCTGAAGGCCCAAACACCTAGATTTGTAAAGTAAATTAATGACATGTGGTAGGTCTTCAAGGTTTTTCAAGCTTTGGGCCTTTTTGAAAATTTCCTCACTTACCTTTTAGTGGGCAAAGTGCAAAAAGTCCTTGAAGGCCTAAAAAGCATTGGAATGAAAAGTTTGATTATATGGATGCACATGTTACAAGAAGGATTTCTCAACATAAAGGACACATTTTCACCTTATTCTTCCTCTTTCAAAATAAGCTCAAATGACTAAAGGGGGTAGTTGGTAAATAGCCATTATGTTTCAAAGCATTAATGATAACCCTAATTTGAAATGCAAAGGTTTATAAATAAGCCATCTATTTTCATTCACATTTACCTTTTGCATTTAGAGATTATAATTATGTCTTTGAGATATCTATGTGCCCTATCTACGTGAACATGAAAGTTCTCTCTCTAGTGAGTGACTACAAAAAATTATTCAAAGATATTTAGCTTCAATTGCATACAACCCTCCACATTGTCAATAAGTGTTATTATAGATCCTTGCATTATGTCCTTTTAGGAGGTTTGAACATATTTTGATGGTTATTATAATGAATAATTTGTTCAAGTTTAAACTATTTCAATAGAGAGCTAGGAAACAATGGCATCTTCTACAACATCATGTGAAAATCAATATCATTTATGTTTTAGATAGAATCAAGCATACAAATGTTTAGGGGTTAGAATTTGTATATTTATTGAATGCCTTAAACTAACCAAACCCTTTGTTGGTAATCTCAAATCTTCGCATGAGTTGTATCACCCCTATAACAGTATTTCCCTTAGCTGCCCATACCAATAACTAGTAATTACATGTGCTAGAGTGTATCAACCAGATACCAGGATTATGGTTGATGGAAGCTAATTAGTTATTTACTCTTTCACTCCTTTATCCCTCAACACCATGCTTGGGATTCTTCCCCAACCTAAAATTATCACACTTTCCCTATAGGAATCCTAAGAGTATGCAAACAAGAATGACAAAATGATATGGGACATTTTCAACTCCTATTGGTTGGTTCAGAAAAGGTGAAAGGTGTCCAAAATGTCTAGGAGTCTAAAACTAGTGGAATTTAAGGAATTGACCCAATACATGATTGCCATTACATCTAAAATTTATGGTATGCCCACCATAGATAAGTTTGAGCCTTGAATGTTTATAATTTTAATTTATGTGTTGGATTAGTAAAAGAAGTTAGATTAGGCCACCATCTTAAGTGATAACCTACATAGGTAGATGATGTAGGTTCAGGTTGTAATCCACTTAAAGGAGGAGTTCATAGGTACATTCTATATGTCCTCCTACCTAATGTAGAGCCTAATGCTTAAGATGACATTACATGGGATCATAAGGAATCCCAATGGAATGAGGATATATGAGACTTATCCAAAAATAAATTTGGATGGATTTAGACAAAACTTCTAAAAAGTCTATAATTATTTATTTAATACTATGATGAGTGTCTTCTATCCTCTGAGAAGCCTCAACATGATGTCTAAGGGGGCCATATAAACCATTGATAAGTATGATGCCTCATATATTTAGTTTAGAATGTTAACTTATATGAGATTAAGTGGCTACTTGAGGTCTCCATATAAACTATCAAGATACCTTAATGATCAACTAGCAGTGATGGGGTTGAGGCAAAAAATTGTGCCCCCACATGAAATGATAGAGACAAAGAAGGTGAACAATCCCTTAAAGTTTTTAGTTAAAATAAGACACTATTCATGTCCTTCTATTGCCAAGGCTAAGGGATTGAAGCAAGAGATGGGCAAATATGTGATTGGTAAGATGTCACCCAAGTTGAACTATGATATTAGATGGTGGGTGAACATAAGAACATGTGTGATTATACATCAATCTCATTATGAAGACATATGGTCTAATTACACTACCAAGGAAGATGTCAGAAAGCTAAACTTTATAAGGCTAATAGTGCAATAAATATAATATTGAAACCTAGGCCATCTCATAAGTAGACTTCACTACTGAGGAAAATGATTCTATACCATGAAGGGCCATAACAATCATGAGAATAACCTTTAGGTGGTTGAAGGAACATGGGGTTCATCTTAGTGCTTATGACACCCCTACCCTCCAAGAACTTAGACAAGTTCAGGAATTGAAGGGTTTCCTCCCAGTTTATAGTGGTGTTCCCTTGGCTCCATCATAAGTGGAAAAAGGTAAAGGAAAAATCAAAGTTAGTGATGTTGACTTAACCAAACCAATTTTTGTGGAGTCCATATCTACATCATAGTCTAAGGCAAGACTATCTTTCTCAAAGTTAACTAGTTTGGATATCAATTACAATAATATCACCACTAGGGAGGTTACTTTGGCCAGTGCCACCCCAATATCCATTACATCAAAAGGATCCCCAATAATACAAGCCATACCAACAACCATCCTCATAATTAGTTTAGTTTTTATTCTACTTGATCCACCGATGGATCCACCATCACAAAAAACAATAGTTATCCTTTGCATGACTTAATCAAGGAAGAGAGGAGGTGAAGAAGAGGTAGAGAAACCCAAGTAGAAAAAAGTAAAGAGGAATCTGTAGCCTCCAATTAGAATTCCTAAGAAAATGAAGGAGGTTGTATTCAAAGACCTACCATGTAAGGAACTTCCCTTGAAAATGAAAGAGAATCAATCCTCATATGCTCAAAGTTTGAGAGATATGAGTGAAGAATAAGACTCAGATGAAGATAAGACCATTTTTGAGGTGATGAAGAAATAATGAGCATTCACTCTTCCACAAGTGAAAATTGGGTAGAGAACTCTAAGAAAAAGACCCTAGACCCTAGTAAATGTCCCAATGGTTAGTTTATTTGCAAAAGAGGGTCCTTCAAGAGTGAAAATTAAGGGTTATGAGGAATAAATTTTGGCCTCTAATGATCCTCTTTATTTTGAAGATGTTTTTCAAGTTGGGGTTGAGGTGGCCACTCAAGTTTAGGCCCCTCAGGAAAAGGAAATGATCTCATCAAATATAGAGACATTTATTGAGAATGTCATCACCCAAACACCAAGCCAAGATAATCAAGGCGAAGTTTAAGAAATGAATAAATATAATAAGAAAATTGAGGTGGATACAGAGTAGAATATTTAATTCACCACTAATCCTAAAGTGGTGGTTGAATAAAAAGGCCCACAAGTAGCTTTATAAGTATCATCAATTGTTTCTTCCCCTCTAAATGTGTCAAGATCAACACCAAAAGAGAAGGAAAGTATAGAAGAATGTGGGGAAATAAACCTACAAATGGGTACCCCCACCCATATAGAGATAAATAAGGAACTGGACCAATCCAATAAATGTGTTGAGGAGGGTACTTTAGGTAGTGCTATTGTAACAAAAGTTCTTTGAAGTCTCTTTCCTTACATCAAAGTTTATGATCCAATCTAGAATAAAGGTCTAGAGGTCATGATTGGTGGAGAGTTTCCTAAAGGCAACAAGGAAGCCACCATAGTCTCAGCTCTACCTAAAGCTCAGGTGAATAAATAAGGTGAAGAAATTGTGAAACCTTCCAGTTAGTCAATAACACAAGGGAGATTTATTGATAAATTACTTAAGGAATATCACCAATTGAGGTTAGATTTTGAAGTTTTAGAGAAACTAGAGCCACACCTTGAACAAGGACCTAGAGTGAAAAAATAAGTTGGTGAGAATTTAGAGAGTGATGAATAAATTGAATAGTTTATGTTGAATCCACAACCCATTCCTATGACACTTCCTACACTGGGTACTCTAATGACACCACCTTACACTATCTCAAGGTGTGAATCAATGTCCTCTACATCAATGGGATTTTAGACTAGACCCCTTCTCTGGGTTGAGGAACAAGTCAAATAAAAGAAGGACATCATGAGAAAAATTGAGGAGATTGATGTTGTAAAGATAACTCAAGGATATAAAGCTAAATTCCCCAAGAAGGCCAAAACACACTCTAGGACCACATTCACTGCTATAGGAGAAAAAAATGTGGAGATAGCCATACCCACACAAGGTGATATAAATAAAGATGCTCCCCTTGAGAGTTACATTGTTTATAGCTACAATTTAGGGGAACTATCAAGGAATGAAATAAAGCACAACTCACAAGTTTTAGCAAAAATGTAGCTCATTGAATGGACAAGGACAAAGCCACTATGGAGAAGTTAAAGGCAAAAAATCAAGATAATATCCAGTACTTATAAAAGATACTGAGTGAACCTAAGGTAATAACTCCAACTACTAGTATTGATTAAGAGAATCCTCTCTTCTCATTAGATTCATTTGATTTTGGTTGTATTGATGACTTGAAATCCAAAGGAAGGGGAACAAAAAATGGTAAGAAGATTTACATACTAGTACTGAAGAAGTAGTCCACTTAGCATTGAAATGCTTGAACAATATAGTGGATAATAAAAGAGAGTGTGATACCTAAATGTTTATCAATGAGGTAGACATTAAGCATTAGGAAGAAGTCCTATAGAAAATGGATGGGTTTTCAAGATGGGCATAAATAATTTGATAGCATAAAGGAACATTGATTCAAATGATCATAAAAATCCTAGAGAATGTCAATTGGAAATCAAACATCAATTGATGATGTTCAAAAATGGAATATTTGAATTGAAAGGAGAAGAGAAATCCCTCAATATTGTAATAAGATAAATAGATGCTGCACTAAGGATGATGGTAAACCTTGATGGTGAAAGTGACTTGGAGGAAGAGATAATACACATTTCTTTGAAAAACCTCATTTATGCACTGCAAGAGTCCTTTGATGTTGATAACATAGTGTCACTTAATAAGTTTTGTGACCAACTTAAAGAGATCATCGAATGAAGACAAACCATTCTTCAAAAGATTACCACCTGGCTTGAAGAATATTGAGGAAAATTCAAATATAAAGTAGAACTAAATTGAGGGAATCGTGAACCTATGTTGGAAGGATACACAAGGTATAGGAACAAGTTGGAGAAAGATTTTGCCATCTAGATCAACTCTAGAGCTTAACCAGATATTTTGGTTTTTCTTAGCTGGCACCACTTCTTTCTTTTCTTCCCTCCCTTATTTTTTCTCATTTTCTATTGGAAAACCATTGTACTTGGCCCATTAGTAACACATCCCTTTCAATTATTTTTTGTATAATTATGAGGATAGGAAATGGACATTTTTGTCTTTTGTGCAAGAGGACAAAGGTTTTATTTTATCCTTTGTGAGATATTCCTACACGTAGATAACTATAAATATTCTACCAAGTTGGAGGATCAATATTTCCATCATCGAAAGAGCATGAGCATATTTGAGGAATCATGTTTTTCACAAAGATTAACATACTCTAGGTTGGAGAAAGAATTTTCCAATTGGAGAATCTTTAGGAATATGCTAGGATTAACTCAATTGTATAAGTAAAAGGGGTTTGTCATTTTAAAATGGTCAGTTAAATTTTTTGAGTCAAGAGATATAGCTTCAAAGAATTTTCTCTGTGTAATATTTTTGGTGCCAAATTTATTTCTAATATAAAATCATTGGCAAGATTTGAGAGCATTATATATGTCTCCCTTATCATAGAATTGTCTTGCATAGTGTTAGGCTATATGCTATTCAAAACACAATGTATTCAATTTCCATTTAATTGATTAATGAAATATATTCATGGTTTTCATTCTCTTCATATTGTTGAAGTGTAGTTCTTTACTTTACATGCTTATTAGATTGGTTATTTGGTGTATTCATCTTTATGGTAGTCATTTAGAGATTATATCTAGGTTGTAAAATCCTTTCTACTCTAAGATTTATGAATAACATGTTGATAGCTATTTTAAGGATAGTCATGGTCTCATATATTCAATTGGAAGGGGTTCTTAAAGGATATCATTTGTACATGATTTCATTTCATTTATTTTTGATCTTTAATTCATTTATTGGTAACGATGATCTAGTAGTTTAGTGAATTTCTTTGTGCTCAATTATTAACCCTCCACTTTATTTTCTGTTAATTGATAAATCTTTTCCTACCCTACATATAACATGCCCCTTACATATCTAAAGTGTTATTTTCCTACAGATTCATAAAAATTGTATTCCTAACATGTGTCTATGTTTTATGCATTAAAGAACAACATTGTAATATCTTATTCAACGCTTTGTTATTGAATATTATTTAGAATAAAAATTTCAATCACATTCATATCTATCTTTAGTAGATTATATCTAACTTATAATAATGGTTCATCCCATCTAACAACCCTTTTTGAGTGGATTGAGAAAGCTTGGTTATGTTCTAGTTAGATTTGTATTTCCTTGTACCCATAATCCCCATGAAGTTTGAATTGTAGAATCTCTCCATATAAAGAAGCTACCCCATAGGTCCTCTCACCTTGGTTAAAGTAGAGCCAAAAGTAGTGGGGAGATAACCATACCCTTTGTAGGTGTCTTCTTAGTCATTTTTTCTATTTGGTCCATTCTTGATGTCAAACCCTTCCCTAGCTATTATGACATATTAGTGAGTTTTCCATCTTTGCTTTCCATTTCTCTCAAGTGTGCAAGGCTGAGTGAAAGAGGTGTATAACTGAGAACTAACATATTTTTGGCACCATTTTTAGGGATAATTCATGTCACCCATGTTATCAAGGACTCTTGTAGAGGGCCATGAGTTCTTCACCTTGAAAATTTATCTATTGTTACTACATTGATTTGACTAGATTTTGTGCATCAACATCACCAATAGTCTTCTAGAATTGTGACTCCACTAGGGATGGTCACCCCTATAATGTAATAAGTTTCAAACTATTCTTGGATTTATATATAGTATTTGAAAATTTTCATTCTATCAGTTATTGTTAGTAGTTTTCTTTATTCTAGTCTAGAAGTTTTTTCTTCTAGTCATGACTCCATTACATTAAAATTTTAAATATCAATGCATATTATATGTAATCTTCTCTATCTTGAAGAGTTTTAATTTAGATATACAAATTTGGAGGGTACTAGGTCTTCCTTTTAGAAATATCCATCTAAAGAGGTTATCCCTAAGTTAAAAGGTCTATCGAGAAGGAGACAAGTGTGGAAGCCTATTGTAGGCCAAAACTTAGGCAATCAAGTAAGACTTGAATAGTTTGTCTCCAATTTTATTTACCCCTTTTCTTAAATATCACTATAGTTGAAGGATTTTAGATCACTTCAAAGAAATTTGAGCTCCTTACAATTCAATATCCTTCTCCACAAAAAAATCTTTCTCCTCTTGTAAGGCCATTAAGGCATCATTATATTTCTTCTCTTTCAAGTCCTCCTCATAGTATTCATTCATAGTTATCCCCTAGTTCATATTCATCTTCAAATTAAGAGATGGGAAATTGTGGTCTAAGGATGAGGAGGATTAATGTAGGTAGTGACAATGAAGAAGAAGATCAAGGTCTGGCTAATAGGTATAAACCATTCATGATCCCAAGATTTAGACCTATCAGCTTTAATGGTATGCCTAGTTTCCCTAATGAAGTTCCCACTAAAGTTAGAAATATATTTCCTAAATTTCAAAATAATAATGCTGTGTTTAGGGAACAACATTTAAAATCTTTCTTAAATGTTATTGAAGACTATGAAATTGATCTAGAATATGTGTGCATAAATATCTTTATGATCACACTAGAAGAAGAGGCCCAAGAGTGGTTTAAATCCCTCCCTGATGGATCCATAAACACATGGTAAGCCATAATTAATGCACTTAAGATGTAGTTTGGTGATAGTATTGATCCTAGATTCTTACTTACCAAATTTATAAACCTTAAGAAAAATCCTAATGAGTGTGTTAAGGATTTTAATTATAGATTCAATATTGTATTGAGAAGGCTTCTAGAGGGTATAAGACCTAATGGTGCTACTTCTTTGATCAAATACTGTGATGCATTTGACAAGAAGGCAACCTATTATCTCAGAGACAAAGTTCCCACAAATTTGAGGATGACCTTTAATTTGGCTATCCAAATAGAGAATAATATCAAAGCTATGGGTAGGACTTTAAACAAGAGGGTTGATGTCAAACTGGTGAATCCTGAAAAACCTCAAGCCTCCCATAAGAATGTAGATCTAGAAGAAACTATGAAAACTCTGGCCACTACTATTTTTCTTCAAGTTGGCCAAAGTAGAAAAGGGGTTATCTCAGGGTTTTTTTAACCATGATGATATGAGGGATCACAAGAGAGAAGAAAGAAATCATCCCAAGGACCAGGGTCAAGGTTAGCCAAATTTACAAGGCAATAATATTGACAAAAGAAAGGGGCTTGCAAGGGATGACAAGCATGAGAGAAACTAGAATTAGGGAAGTGAAAGGGAAGTACTAGATCCTTTAATTGTAAAGGTCAATACAATTAACTTTGATATCAACTGGTGTGATAAGTAATTCCTTCATCATCCTCCATGTAATATAGCTGATAGCAATGGTCAAGGTGTATAAGGTTTTGAATCTACATTTGATGAAGATGACATTTACATTATTAAATTCTAAGAGATAGGAAGTTTCACCTTCTAAGAGAGAGCTGCGAGTGCTTCAATTGTTCATGATTTTGAAGACACTCCAACCTATGAATATTTTAATTTCCAAATTAGTGAACTAGATGTGATGGATAACTCTCCATCTACAAAGCTGATGAGTGCTCCTACTACTCAAACCTTTTGAAGAGCATTTGAAAAGGTAAGGGTCCCACCCTAGGCTTCATCTATGAGATAAATATGATGCATGAATATGAATTTTCTATTCATGATTTTGAGTTTTTGAGATCAATGATGAAATAGAAATATGGAGATTCACCTCCATCAGTTGAGGACTAGAAATTGATGATCCATGTAGTAATTGCCTAAGATAAGGAGTAGAATTTGAGAAGTAAAGACTAAAATGTTCCTCTAAAGGATAAAGAATCTACTGACCCTAAAGTAGAGATAAAAGAGAAAGATACCAAAGGGAGTAAGGTCTCAAATTCTACCAAACCTAATTATACACCTTGTAATGCTAAGCAAAAAGGTACCCAGGCCAAGAATAGAACTCCCCTATTATCTAGTATTCCCAAGAAGTAATAACCCAAGAAGCGTTTCTTGAAGAGTGAATTTAAAAATGTTGGTTCTCCTACTACTTTCCCCATGACTCTTAAGGGGTGTATCCAAAATGAAAGTGTCACTAGTCTACCTACAAACATTCCTTTACCTAAATACAATATCTATGACATGGCCCATGTATTGATTCAACTAAAGGTCATAGTACCCTTTGTGGAATTACTCTAATTCTAGAGCATACGAGAAGAGATTTTGAATATTTGGGATTCACTGAGAAAATTATTATTAATGAGATTATTGAAGCTGAGCCTTCTCCCACTTCCCTTGTGGAAAGTGAAAACACCTCATAATCCCCCAAACATCACTTGGAGGTGTATTTAGGAACAACATTGGTAGAGAGTCAGATGGATGTTAAGCCATTCTATACCACCTTGATAATTAATGGTTTAATTATCCATAATTACATGTTTGACTCTAGTGCATCTTATAACATTATGCCACTGGCTATGCTGAATGAACTCTGTATAAGAATAACTATAGTATGTGAATGATGCCTTGCCATGGATTCTAGAGAATTACCTATTATTAGCATGGTTAAAGGATTAGTGGTGTATCTCACACAATACCTCAATAAATTTTTGAGTATAGATGTTATTGTAGACTATCCACCGAAATGGGATATGCTGATGTCTAGAAAATGGGATGCTAGTATTAGGGGTATTGTTTAGATGGACCTATCTTATTCCACTATACCCCTAGATGGGAAGATGGTTAACCTAAATTGGGAGCCATTTATGATTCATGTCTTGGAAGATCTTAAATATTAGTTGAATTAAGTGTTATATATGAATACATACATTAGGAATTCTATGGGGAGTGTTGATAATGAGGAATTATCTCCTAAATTTGGTATCATGGATGAAGAATCTATCTAGACTATGAATTTTTATGGAGCATGTTTAAACATTGGAAATGGAGTAGGGGTTGTCTTCTATACCCCTAATGGCCAAACTTACATATACTCTTTCCAATTATCATTTGAGTTTGTAAATAATATTTTAGAGTATGAAGCACTCTTGATTGGCCTATGGATCACCCATGAGTATGGACTCAAAATATTATTAGTCAAGGGTGATTTAGAATTAGTGGTGAAGTAGGTTTAGGCTATTTACACCATGAAACAAAAGAAATTGAAGTAGTAATAGTATTCTATATGGGACCTTTTGGAATTGTTTGATTCTTTCAACATCAAATATCATGCTTGAGATTTTAATTAGGTGGAAAATATACTTGAAAAGGGTTTTAGAGTTTACAGTTGAAAATATAAATCTCTCTTATGAATATGAGTTAGAGGTGCTAGTAAGGCCTTCTATCCTAGACAACATTGGTCATTGGCAAGTATTTGATGATGATGATCAAATAAAAAGGTTTCTATGTTGTATTGATGAGTTCAAAGGAACCATTATAGATATGGACTCCATGGCATAAGTATGTGATGGAAAAGAAACCTTGTAGATAAAATAAGTTATCCATTTGAAGACTAATACTATCCCTAGAGGATTGGTTAGTCTTGAAGCATCTTTTGATGGAGCTAACAAAATTAAATCTAAATATATTTTTATATTAAAGGATGTAACTAATATTAACATCAAGACTAAGGAAAATATAAATCAAATCTAGCTCAACACACATTTGATCAAGAAAGAGAAGGAAGCATTTATCAAGCTTTTAATTAAGTACTAGGACTATTTAGCATGGTCATATTCAGAGCTAAAGGCCTATAGGGAGGACTTGTTCCATCATGTTATCCCCCTTGAGCCTAGTATGAAACCATTTTGCCAAAAATAGTGGCCTATTAATCCCATATTAGACATGAAGATGTAGGAGGAACTAAATAAATTAAGGGATGGTGGGATCATTCAATCCATCAAGTATTCATCATGGGTGGCCAATCTAGTCCTTATAAGGAAGAAAAATAGAGACATCCAGCTCTATGTTGATTTTTAGAATTTAAACAAGGCTTCATTGAAGGATAACTATCCTTTACCAAATATGGATAACATGCTTCAAGATGTTACTAGCTCTAAGCTATTATCAAATATGGATGGATTTTTTGGCTACAACCAAGTAGTATTGAAGGAGTTTGAAAGGTCTAAGACTGCTTTCACTACCCCATGGGGCACCTATGTATATATCCAAATGTTTTTTGGCTTAATGATTATAGGTGACACTTTCCAAAGAGTAATGGATGTAGCCTTTGCTAGGTTAGTCAACTAGTTCATTATGATATATCAGGATCATGTTATAATATACTCCAAGAAAATGGATGACCACATAGGGTGATTAGAGTAGATGTTGATTAGATGCTGGGAGTTTGGAATCTCCCTCAATGTTAGGAATTACAACTTTGGAGTATAGAAGGAAAAACTACTTGGGCACATTGTGTTTAAACAAGGTGTGATGATAGACCCTAAAAGGGTAGAGGCCATTGGTAAAGTACCCATCCCATATACCAAGAAAGGTATTCAATATTTCTTTGGCCAAATTAAATTTGTTAGAAGGTTTATCTCCAATTTTTTAGTGATTCCTTTGCCCATTAATTCAATGTTAAAAAAGTGTCAAATTATAAGGTGGGAGGAAAAGGCTATCAAATCATTCTCGAATATCAAGGTAGCTTTGAAAACTAACGTAGTGCATGCTAGTCTTGACTATAGAAAATATTTCCAAATATTTTCATTTGCATCTAAACATTATATTATTGTAGTGTTGATACAAAATAATGATGAAGGTCATGAGCAACCAATTGTATTTTTTAGTAAGGCATTGTAGGGATCTGAGATGAACTATACCATAATGGAAAAATAATCCTCTTCTCTCTTAAAGGCTATCAAACAGTTTAGATCCTACATTCTAAGTTTAAAGATCATGTCCTATGTTCCTGACACTATGGTAAAGGACATATTGAATCAGAATGAAACCATCGACAAAAGATGCCAATGGGTCAATAAAATTCAAGAATATGATTTAGAGATACAAACTACTAAGTTGGTTAGAGGCATGGGTCTCACCAAGCTGATGACTAAAGCTAATTTCCAGGCTAGAGAGGTGAATAATATAGAAAGGGTTATTGATAGCCCTAAATCCAAGTATAGCCAATCTCCATGGTACAAAGATATAGTATATTATTTGAAGACTCTAAAGTGTCCTCCCCACTTAGATAAAAATCAAAGGAGGAACTTGAAGTTAATATCCCAAAAGTATATTCTATTACAAGATGATCTAGCTTGTAAGAACCAAGATGGTATCCTCTTGAGGTGCTTAGTGAAACATGAGATTACGAATTAGTTATAGAGTTCCATAGTGGTGTGTGTGGTGGTCACTTTGTTCCCAAAGTCATTGCACACAAGATTATGAGGGTTAGTTATTAGTGGCCCAGTCTATTCAAATATGTTTCTACTATGGTAAGGAGATATGAAGAATGCCAATAATTATTTAAGAGAATGAAAGCATTTAGATCACTTCCCCTATAGCTAGTTTATATTGATGGACCTTTCAGATAGTGGGGAATGGACTTCATGGGTGAAATATTAGATGATTGAAGTGCTAGTCACAAGTAGATCTTAGTGGCCACTGATTACTTCACAAAATGGGTTTAAGCAATCCCCAACAAAAAATCAACCCACCATGTATTCATTAATTTCCTTTTAAATAATGTGATTTGTCAATTTGGAGTGCTAGTTAAAATTATATATGACAATGCCATGTGATTTAGAGAAAAATAACTATTTACATTATGTGAAAATTATGGGATTGATCTAGCATATGCCTACAATCACAATCCACAAGGAAACATGTAGGCTAAGTCCAATAACAATAATTTATTAAAGATTATTAGGAATATGGATGGCAACAAAAGAAAATGGGGTGAGCAATTGAATTTTGCTTTCTAGGATGAAAAGTTGACTCCTAAAAGGTCTACTAGAAGAAGCTCCTTTAGCTTGTGTATGAATTTCAAGCTATTTTACCCCTTAATATATAATCACCTACTTACCAATTTGTGCAACAGATGACTGAGGATGAAGGAGAAGTATACCACAATAAGGAAAGAATTAACTAGATTGTAGAACTTGATGAATCTCATAGAAAATCTCATGAAAACCATTTAAAGTTTAAGGAAAGGCTCAAAAATATTTTCAATAAAAAGGTCACCCTAAGAGCTTTTCAAATTGGTGATCTAGTCTTGCTCTGGGATAGAAAACATGAAGATAAGGGAAAATATGGTAAATTTGATTCCCTATAGATGGGCCCCTACATCATTGATTATCAAATAGGGAACCATACATTTTATCTTAGAGATATTAATGAATAAATATTAGAACTACTATTTAATGGTAGACACCTTAAATAATTTTTGGATTAAGTCTATGCTAGCCTATGTAAATATGTACATGTTGTATAGTCCCTTTATGTTTTATTGCCCTATTTAGGCTTGTGTTTGTACAACTTATGTTTTTTTCTTTTCTTTCTTGATTGTCTTCATATGCCTTATTATAAATTTATTCACTCATGGTGTGTTTTCATTTCCTTTATTGCAAACTCTTTGACTTCATGGCCCAATGGATAGGTATCTAGTTTGGTGTTCTTTATGTACCCACTAGGGGCACAGATCCATGAGTAGGAGCCAATGTTGGAGCCCAAATCTAAACTAAGTAATTTTTGCCCTATTAAATGTCAAAAGATTTATGAGGTTGTAAATATCTTATGTTCTGATATCTTTGTCTGGGTTACTTTATTTATTTTCCAAGTTTTATGAGAGCCCTATGAACCTATGTTCTACTAATGCTTTAACATTCATTCTATGCTTTGAAATAGTAGGTTTCATGTTGGAAAGATTCACTAAAAAATATATATAAATGTATCCAAGTCTCTTTACATAAATTAAATCTTCGCCTTGTGCTTGAAGAAGAAATGTCAAGTTCTAGGGCCCAAGATCTAATGGCTCTTATTTTATTGCACCCCTTGATCAGACAGTGTGAAATTCCTTGAGGTTAAGTGGATATCATTCATTAAACATAATATTAAGCCCAAGTTTTAAATTTAATTACTCAAAAGATCCAATCATGTACAAGTATCTTAGATCCTAATTAATGTTTTGTAGGTGCTCACCCAAAATGATCTGGCAGAGCAAAGATGACATTGAAATGTCAAAGGCAAAAGTAGTCCCATGATAATGACAAGTGTCATCATCTTAGGAACTTAGAGATCATTAACCCATGGGACCTCCCCAAAGGTTATTAAGGTCAAATGTTGAAATCCTTGTAAATCCACCATGTGGCTAAAGGAGAAACATTTTAGGGCCCTAGATGAAATTATCATGTTGCACTTTCAACATGTTTCAGTGACTAAGGTGAGGAATTGCCCGATGAGTTGAATGAAATAAATGTGGTTATCTTAGGAGAATTGTAAGATTTATCCCATAAAAATTCCTAGATCAAATTCATCTAATTTATAATTTAATGACTTATTCATTCCCTTTTACAATTAGTGAGTGAATTTTTAGGGATCAGAAGGATCTTACACTCCTCTTTTTATCAAGAAGGATGGTGCAAAGGTGAAAAATTGGCTGAGAGTGCAAGCTAGCATCTAGGATAGATACATGGTAGTTCCTTAGGCTTTTTTAAGATTTAATCCCTTTTTAAAGATTGCCTCACTTATCTTTTGGTGGGCAAGGTTTAAAAAGTCCCCAAAGGTCTGAATTCCTAGATTTGTAAAGTAAAGTAATGACACATGGTAGGTCCTTGGGTTTTTAAAGCTCTAGGCCCTTTTTTAAAATTGCATCACATAACTTTTAGTGGGTAAAGTACAAAAAGTCCCTGAAGGCTCAAAAAGCACCAAAATAAAAAGTTTGCTTATATGGATCCACGTGTTACAAGGAGGATTTCTCGACATAAAGGAACCATTTGTACCTTCTCCTTCCTCTTTTGAAATAAGCTCAAATGATTAAAGGGGGTAGTTGGTAAATATCTATTATGTTTCAAAACATTAATGACAACCCTAATTTGAAATGCAAAGGATTATAATTAAGGCAATTAAGTTCATTCACATTTACCTTTAGCATTTATAGATTCTAATTATGTCTTCAAGCTATCTGTGTGCTCTAGCTACATGCAACATGAAAGTTCTCTATCTAGCAAGTGATTAAAACAAATTCTTTAAGGATTTTTAACTTTAATTGCATACAACACTCCAAATTATCAGTAAGTATTCTTCTAGGTCGTTATATTGTGTCATTTGAGGAGGTTTAAAGGTATTTAAAGGGTGATTAGAGTGAAGAATTTGTTTAATTTTAAAGTATTGAAATAGAGAGCTAGAAAATAATGGCATCTTCTACAACATCTATGAAAATTAACATCATTTCTATTTTATATAGAATCAAGGATACAAATGTTTAGGGGTTGGAATTTATGGCTTTATTGAATGCCTTACAACAACCAAACCCTCTACTAGTAATCTCAAATCTTAGAATAATTTATATCACCCCTATGATAGCATTTCCTTTAGTTACCTGATACCCAAAACTAGTAATTGCATATGCTAGAGTGTATTAACTAGATACTAGGACTATGGTCAATAGAAGTCAATCAATTATTTGTTCCTTCACTCCTTTGGCCCTCAACACCATGCTTAGGTTTCCTACCTAGATTTTAAGTATCACACTTTCCCTAGAGGAAAGTTAGGAGTACGTAGACTAGAATGACAAAATGATATGGGACATTGTCAACTCCTACTGGCTGGTTAAGAAAAAGCAAAAGGTGTCTAGAATATCTAAGAGTCTAAAATTGGTATGATTCATGGATTTTCCTGATACATGATTTCCATGGTAGCTAGAATTTATGGGATGCCCACCACAAAGAAGTTTGAGCCTTAGATGTTTATAATTTTAATCTATGTTTTAGAGAAACAAAAGAAGTTGGCTTGGGCCACCATCTTAAGTGACAACCTATATAGGTAGATGATGTAGCTTTAGGTTATAATCCACTCAGAGGAAGAATTCATAGGTACATTCTACATGTCCTCCTACCTAATGTATAAATTGGTGCATAATAGGATATTCCATAATAGGAATCCTAGTGAAATGAGGATATATGAATCCTAGTGGAATGAGGATATATGAGACTTATCTATAAATAAATCTAGATGGATTTAGACAAAACTTCTACAAAGTCTAGAATTGTTTCTTCAATAATATGATAATTGTCTTCTATCTTTTGAAAAGCCTCAACAAGATGTCTAAGGGGGCAAAATAAACCATTGATAAGTATGGTACCTCATTTATTTAGTTTAGAACATTCACTTGTATTAGAATAAGTGGATACTTAGGTTCTCCATATAAACTACTAAGATACCTAGATGATCAACTAGAAGTGATGGAGTTGAGCCAATAAATGGTACCCCTAAATGAAATGATAGTGGAAAAGAAGGTGAATAATATTTTCAAGTTTTTGGTTGAAATTTGACACTATTCATATTCTTCTATTACCAAGGCCTAGGGATTAGAGCAAGATATGGGCCAATATATGATTGGCAAGATGCCACCCAAGCCAAACTATAGTATCAATGGTGGATGAACATAATAATATGTGTGATTCTATATCAATATCATTATGAAAACATTTGGTCTAATTGTAATATCAAGGAAGATGTTAGAAAGTTGGACTTTATAAGTCTAACAGTGTGTAAAAAGTCATCACTTATAATATTGATCCCATCCCAAAGGACATAGAAGATGATAAGATGACACTATCTACACTTTAAAATCAGTCTAATATTAAAACCCAAGCTATCTCATCAGTGGAATTCACTGCTAAGGAAAATTATTCTATACCATGGTGGGCCATAACGATCATGAGAAGAACCTTTAGGTGGCTGAAGGAAGATGGGGTTGATCTTAGTGCCTATGACACCCCTACCCTCTAAGAAGTTAGACAAGTTCAAGAGCTAAAGGGTTTCCTCCTAGTTTATAGTGGTGTTCCCTTAACTCCACCACTAGTGGTAAAGGGTAAAGGAAAAAACAAAGTTAGTGATGTTGACTTTACCAAACCAATTTATGTTGATTCCATATCTACATCACAGCCCAAGGCAAGATTATCTTTATCAAAGTTAACTAGTTTGTCTATTAATTGGGATAAGATCACCACTAGGGAGGTTATATTGGCTAGTGTCACCCCAATATCCATGGAATTAGAAGGAGCCCTAATAGTACTAGCTATCCTAATAACCATCCTAGTAGTCAGTATAACTACTATTCCACTTGCTCCACCCATGGATCCACCAACACAATAGCTAGTAGTTGTACTTCTTATGACTTACTCAAGTAAGAGAGGAGGTGAAGAAAAAGTAGAACAACCCAAGTAAAAAAGAGTCAAGAGGGCTCTGTAGCCTCTAATTGGGATTCTTAACAAAAGGATGGAGGTTATATTCAAGGACCTACTTCTAAGGAACTTCGATTGAAAAGGAAAGAGGATCAATTCTCATATTATCAAAGGTTGAGAGATATGAGTGAAGAAGAAGACTCAGATGAATATAGTCCCATTAATGAGGTGATGAAGAAGCAACAAGCATTCACTCTTCCACAAGTGAAAATTAGGTAGAGAACTCTGAGGGAAAGACCCCAGACCCTAGTAAAGGTCCTAATGGTTAGTCTATTTGTAGAAGAGGGTCCTTTAGGAGTGAAAGGTAAGGGATATGAGGAAGAAATTATAGCCTCTAGTGATCCTCTTTCTTTTGAATATGTTGTGCAAGTTAAGGTTGAGGTGGCCACTCAAGTTCAGGCCCCTTAGGAAAAAGAAACAATCTCATTAGACATAGAGACATTTTGTTGAGAATGTCATCACCCAACCACTAGGCTAAGATAATCAAGGTGAAGTTGAAGAAATGAATAAATATGATGAGAAAACTAAGGTGGAACTAAAGCAAAATATTCAAGTCACCATTGATCTTGAATTGATGATTGCACAAGAAGGCCTGAAAGTAGCTCCAAAAGTATCACCAATTTTCCCTTCACCTCCAAATGTGTCAAGTTTAACACCAAAGGATAAGGCAAGTATAAAATAAGGCGGGGGAGAAAACCTAGAAATGGGTATCCCCACATATACAAAGATAAATAAGGAATTGGACCAATCTAATAAAGGTGTTGATGAGGGTACTTCAAGTAGTATTACTATAATAAAAGTACCTTCAAAGTCTCCTTCCTCATATCAAAATTCATGATCCAATGTAGAATAAAGGTCCAAAATCCATGATTGGTGGAGAGTTACCTAAAGGCAACAAGGAAACCACCATAGTCTCATCCCTACATGAAGCTCTGATGAATAAAGAAGGTGAAGTGGTTATGAAACCTTCCAATTAGTTAGTAACACAAGGGAGATCCATTGAGAAATTTCTTAAGGAATCTCACCAATTCATGCCAAATTTTGAAGTTTTAGAGCAAATAGAGCCACACCTTGAAGGAGGACTTGGAGTGAACAAAGAAGGTGGTGAGAAGTTGAAGAGTGATGAAGAAATTGAATAGTTTGTGTTGAGTCCACAACCCATTCTTGTGGAACTTCTTACACTAGGTAATCTAATGACAACACATTACACTATCTCAAAGCTTTCATCAATGTCCACTACATCAATGGGACTTTAGACTAGACCCCTTCTTTAGGTCAAGAAATAGGTCAAAGAAAAGAAAGACATAATGAGTAAAATTAGGGAGATCAATGTGGTAAAGATCACTTAGGTGTATAAGGCCAAACCCTCAAGAAGGCCAAGACACACTCCAAGACCACATTCACTACTATAGGATAAAGAAATGTGGAGATAACCATTCCTTCACAATGTGTTTTAAAGAAAGATGCCCCCCTTGAGAGTTATACTAATTATAACTATAATCTATGGGAGCCATCAAGGAATGAGCTAAATCATAGCTCATAAGTTTTAGTGAACATGGTGGCTCACCAAATGGACAAGGACAAAGACACCATGGAGGAGTTACAGGCACAAAATTAGGCTATGATCTAGTACTTGAAAAAGATACTAAGTGAACCTAAGGTAGTAACTCCAACTACTAGTATTACTCTAGAGCATCCTCTCTTCTCATTAGAGTCATTTAGTTTTGGCTGAATTGATGAATTGAAATCTAGAGGAAGGGAAACAAAAAAATGGCAAGAATATTTGTGCACCTAGGTTGAAGAAGTAGTCTACTCAGCATTGAAATGATTGAACAATATAGTGAATAATAAGAGCGAATGTGATGCCCAAATGTTTATCTATGAGATAGATATTAAGCATTGGGAAGAATTCCAATAAAAATGGATGAGATTTATAATATGGGAACAAATAATTTAATATTAGAAAGGATAATTTCTTAAATGATCACAAGAAGCCTAGAGAATATCAATTGGCAATCAAACATCGATTGGCGATGCTCAAATATGGCATCTTCAACTTGAAAGGAGAAGAGAAGTCCCTCAAGACTACAATAAGAGAAATATATGTTTCACGTACGAAGATGGTAAGCCTTGATGGTGAAAGTGACTTGGTGGAAGAGACAATACGCACTACTATGAAAAACCTGATTGATGCACCATAAGAGTCTTTTGATGTTGACAAAATAAATCAGTTAGTATCACTTGTGAAGTCTTGTGACCATCTTAAAGAGATTGTTTGATGAAAGCAAACCATAATTCTGAATATTTTTGCCTCACTTGAAGAATACCAAGTGAAATTCAATTATCAAGCAGGCTTAGACCGAAGGAATCTCAACCCTATATTGAAAGGATACATAAGGTATAGGGATAAGTTGGTAAAAGATTCCATCATCTGGATTGACTCTAGATCTTAACCAAACATTTTAGTTTTTTTGAGCTAGAACCACTTCTTTCTTTTCTTCCCCCACTTCTTTTTTTTCCTCATTTCCTACCAAGAATCTATTGTACTTGGCCCATTAGTGACACACCCCTTTTAGTTAGTTTTTGTTTAATCATGAAGATAAGAATGGGACATTTTTGTCTATTATGCAAGAGGAAAAAGGTTTTGTTTTATCCCTTGTGAGATATTTCTCCATGTAGATAACTATAAATATTTTACAAAGGTGGAGGATCAATATTGCCATCATCATAGTAGCATGAGTGTATTCAAGGAATCATGTTTATTACAAGGTATAATAGACTCCATGCTTGTGAAAGAATTTTCGAACTAGAGCATCTTTAGGAATGTGTTAGGCTTAGCTCAATTGTATAAGTAAAGGGGGTTTATCCCTTTACAATGGCGGATCAATTTTTTTGAGTCAAGAGATATAACCTTGAATAATTTTCTCTATGTAATCTTTCTGGTGCCAAATTGATTTCTACTATAAAATCATTGGCAATATTTGAGAGCATTAGATATGTCTCCCTTGTCACATAATTATATTATATAGTGTTTAGTTGTATGTTATTTATAACACATTGTATTTAGTTTCCATTCAATTGATTAATGAAATTTGTTTGTGGTTTCCATTCTCTTCCTATTATTGAAGTGTAGTATTATACTTTACATGCTTAGTTTATTGGTTATCTTGTGTATTCATATTTATGAGTCATTTAGAGATTATATCTAGGTTGTAAAATCCTTTCTACTCTAAGATTTGGGAATAGGGTGTTGATATCCTTTTTAAGGATAGTCCTGGGCTTATGGATTCAGCTGGAAGGTGTTCTTGAAGGATATCATTTGTGCATGATTTCATTTCATTTGTTTCTAATCTACAATGCATTTGTTGGTGATGATGATCTAGTAGATTAGTGAGTTTATTTTTGTTCATTTTTTAACCTTCCACTTTATTTTCTATCAATTGATAAATCTTGTCCTACCCTATCCTACCCTACATATAACATGGCCCTTGCATATCTGAAGTCTTATTTACCTATGTATGCATAAAAATTATATTCCTATCATGTGTCTATGTTTTGTGTGTTAAAGATTAGCATTACAATCTCTTTTTCAACCCCTCTATTATTGAATATTATTTAGAAAAAAATTTGTAATCACATTCATATCTATCTTTAGTAGCTTGTGTCTAACTTAGAATAATTGCTCATCTCATGTGACAACCCTTCCCAGGTGGAGTGAGCAAGCTTGGTTATGTTCTAGTTAGATTTGTATTTCCTTGTGCCCATAATCCCCATGGAGTTTGAATTCTAGAATCTCTCCATGTGAGAAAGCTACCATGTAGGTCCTCTCACCTTGGTTCAGGTAGAGTCAAAAGTAGTGGGGAGCTAACCATACCCTTTTTAGGTGCCTTCTCAATCATTTTCTCTATTTGGTCCATTCCTTATGTCAAACCCTTCCCTAGATATAATGATATATTAGCAAGTTTTCCATATTTACTTGTCATTTTTCTCAAGTGTGCAAGGTTGAGTGAAAGAGGTGTACAATTAAGAACCAACAGGCACCATGGATTTTTTCATAACCAACATATTGATAAAGAAAGGTAGTTACTACAAAATTTTCCATCTAATTACTTTGATAAATTGGTCTTATGCAGTCTTAAAAGCTACATATCCTTATAATGTTAACTCTATTATATATCCATCAATCATAGTCTTTGTCTAGTAATCTAATACTCGAGACCAATTATTATCTAGGTTACATAGTCTTTCTAGTTTATCCTCAGTCCAAACTATAAATTCTATTATTCTCATACTAAATTAATAGTATTCTAATTTGGATAGCCAAGTAGATAACAATCTAGGTAATTTACACCAAAAATTTCATAGATTATGCCATAAAGGTGTTCTTATATAATCTCTTCTGTAATTTTTTTGACTCTTCATGCTTTTTCCTTGATGAAATTCCTAATTCTCTCATATAGCCATCTTTCTACATTTTTCTATCCTTGTAACCATCTCAAGATATTTCATCCAATTAGGTTCCACACTCATCACACCATTGTTAGTAGAGGTTCCTAAAATTACACAAGAACATGCTAATCATAGGGATAACTTGTGTGGTGGAGAGTACAAAAAGGTGTATAAGTCATGACAATAATGTAAACGATCTACAATGTACTGCAATAGACTAAAGAGTAAGAAGTAGAAATATAGAGAAGTATAACTGTAACTAATATCACATTAGATAAAAGATTAAATCAAAATAGAGTACTCACTATGCATAAACCATACATAAAATAAAATAATGAAAACCATAAAAAATAATTCTATTAATATCTATCAAGACATCAAATCAAATTCTATTTCATGAAAGTGATATTTATAGCCTTTCACAATCTTGTTACCTCTTCACCTTCCATCCTTTTGAGATACAAAATGAAAGACTCTTCACATTATTTTATTACCTGATTAGGCTTATATGGCCAAATACATACAAAATTTTATACAAATGAAAAAATCATACACTTCACACGTGTTCATCTTATATACTTTGTAGTTTTATCAAGCTCCATTCTTCATCCAAAAATAAAATATTGGTCATAATCTCTTATTGATTCCTTTTCCTTATGAATTAATTCTTTGATTTTACTAACACTTTTTGTTGGTATGTCTGGATAATGAAAGTCCCCTTTGAATGATTTTTGGACATCAGACCATGTAGTGGCATGTCATGAGTATGTATTCATGTACCATTCTAATTCATAATCTCTTAGGGTCCCAACAAAATCAAATAGTATCACACAATCATCAATAATGTTATGTCTATACCAATATAAATCTAATACAAATAGATTTTATTCAGCATCATTCGTATATTTTCCAAATAGGGGTAGCTTTATCCTATTTTTTCCCATCTTAATATTATTTGTTGAGTTAGGGGTACCACTACTTGGATTATTACTATTAGTTTTCTAATTTCTTGTGTGACTTGGACTTGTAGTCTTATGGTAATTCTATTATAGCTGATCCTTGTGTTGTTTAACCAAATTCTAGTTATAGTTCTTATTTATTGTCAATTATTGTTGAAAGTACCTTCTTCCTAGTACTTCCACCTGATTTCTTACAAATTATCACCTATTCTCAATTTTTTGTTTGTAATTTTTGTATTTATCTTCTACTTTACTAATAATTATATCTTGATTAAAAATTGTTTATTCATGTTGGTTGTCAAGTGGTATGAGGGATGGTGATTGGTCCAAAGGGTTAATCTCATCATGAGCTCTCTTGCAGTTGGGGTTTGGGGGTTGCATCATTTTGATTCTCATCTTCCTCATATTCTATCTCTAAGTGGATATATTGTCCAATAATTACACTAACTATTAATTTTTGAATTAAAATATCATCTTCATCATTTGATTGTCTATGTTTTGTATGGTGACTACTAATACTTATGTTTGACTCATTTTTCTCATTACTATTTTCATTTACTAGGGATTATATGTTATTTGTAACACTTTCTTATTTGATACTTACTATTGGGATCTCCTCTATTCATAAAATTTCTTCTCTTGGTGATACTATATAATAAATATCCCCTATTATAATTATCATTTCTTATCTTATTCTTCTATTACTATCAATGCCTCATTTAGTGTGGCCCAAAATATTTGTAATTGGTTGGTTTATTATTCCTAGGGTTTGAAATAGTTTAGGTGTTCCACACAATGCAAATAATCTTGATATTCCATCTCACATGTCATTTATCACCTATATTGGTGTATGATATAACAACTCTTATAATTTATTTCTTTCACTTGCCTCATCTAGACCTCTCTATGGTGTGAATACTAACTCTACATTACTAGTGGAGGAATAATATCAAGATTTTCAATAAAGGAACTTTTGTTGGGTGAAGTTACTTAACTTTATTCTAGTGTTCTATTTTTTATCCTCATTATATCTTCTCTTTCTTTCTTATGTATTTATTTCTTCCTTTTTGACTAAATTTGTGTATCTTCCATCATCTTTCTCATCTCTTCATTCAACAACTTTTTCTTAACTATTTATCTTCTCAGTACTATCTATAATCTTCTTAATTTTAATCTATGTTTATGAGATAATTATTATACTCACATAAATTATATTTAACATACCCCAAGTATTTAGATATAATATTTTGAGTAGTCACATCTTTTGAGGATCCTCCTTTATATGTGCCATCCCTTAGGTACATGACCCTAAATGAAATATTTACCTTCTCATATTAGCCCTTATTATATAAATAGCTTGTGGAGGATACATGGTACTTTATTTAATAAATGTTTCCTTTATACTTCAATGAAATTGGATTTATTAGCATCAAAACTTATTGAAACCTATATAGCCTAGACTATGATGAATGAATCAAGGGTTATCTCAAACCAATGATCAATAGCTTGAGTGATTGACGTATCGAGGTGTTAGAGTGTATTAAGATTATTTTTGGTCCATTGGATTGGTATTTTTAAGTGAATGTGACACCCTTTAGTGTGTTTATATTCTCACAAAATTGATGGCCACAATAATTGTGCAAAAGTGACCCAAAATTCTTCTTCACGTAGTTAGAAGAATGTTACTTTTACCACTAGTAATGATTCCCCGATTCTTAAATTTTAGTGTGAAAATGTTTTTTTAGTGTTTATTCCCACCACTCTTAAATTTTTGTTAGTTTAGTTTTACATAAATCGAAAGGGTACTTTCCTTTGGACATTAGCCAACTAGAGTCCATGCAATGCCATCAAATGTTGAAATAAAATTTGAAGGAGTTAGCTACAAATAGGTTTATGTTAGTTAGGTCAAATTTAGTTAGACTAATGTATTATAAGGGTTAGCATTGGGTTAATTTATTATTATTAAATTTTAAAAAAGTAGTTCCTATGTTTATAATGAATCATACATAGTACACAGAACTCAAAAATTTCCTACTCTAACTCCTTTTGTGTGTGTGTGTGTGTGTGTGTGTGTGTGTGTGTGTGTGTGTGTGTGTGTGTGTGTGTGTGTGTGTGTGTGTGTGTGTGTGTGTTTGTATTAATTTAAACACTGGATACAATATTTTATACACTTTTTAGTCTATACTATTGATATAATTATATAGGTTACTTCAATCTATAAAATCTAAATTATCAACTTATTATTCTCTACTGTTATGTCTAATATAATGTGACAGTATATATACCAATCCAAAATAATCATGGATCAATAGTCATGTCTATATAATACATGACTTTTATCTAATCCAACTAACCTTTATTTATACAAAATATTATTTCTTACCACAATTTTAGTTGGTAGAATCTTATGTTTTGTTAGCCTAGAAGTGTGTTCTACTATTATGGTACTAAATTAAACTCTACAATACTTGTGTTTGGGTTTTTTTTATGATACTAGAATCATACCAACACAAAATGGTGATCAAAACTAAATATAGTAACCAAATTTTAGGATATCTTGAGTCTTTGTATGTATCCAATCATAGAATAAATTTTTATTGAAGCAAAGCGGTTGAAACTTCAAGTCATTGCCCAAGTTTTATGGACCATTAAATATTAGTAAGAAGATTAAGTTATAGAATATTTTTCATTGAAATTGGGTATGCACATTATTTTTGAAATTGAGTTACCATTATAGATGAATAAAAACTCAAGTGTTTGAATCAAAAGGTGCTCTTAAAATTTGTATAAGGAATTTTCATTCCAAAAAAAAATTGTGCTCAAGTGGATGAATTTACCACAAGACGAGGCATCTTTGGAGAATCAATATTTCATGGAATATCAGCCATGTATTCCCATAATTTGAGGAAAAAACATCTCTAGTAGAGGTGATTTATAATGAAATTATTTTTATATAATCATCTATCCTAGATAAAATTGAAAGTGTGCAACCCATCACATTAATACATCTTTAACACACACACACACACACACACACACACACACACACACACACACACACACACACACACACACACACACACACACACACACACACACACACACACACACACACACACACACACACACACACACACACACACACACACACAAAAGGAATCCATAGATGTCTTCCACTCTAAAATCATCTTGTACATCTCTAATTTTATTTAATATAGTATAATATATTTTCATATATACATTTCTTTTCTATGTGTTTTAGGGTTTGGATGTCCTTGATTAAAGTGTTAAGAAATAGTGGACATATAGATGAGGAATTTCATGATAGTATATGTCGACATATAGTTGGAGGGTATAAATGATTTTTTTTAGGATGTTTAAAGAGGTAAGCAAGCCATGTAGGTGTTAAGGATATTGATACATTATGAGATTTCCAAGTACTTTAAATAAATTAATCTAGCTAGTATGTTTCAAAATTATAAGTCATACATATCATGATGCATTTTTAGGATTCCCAAATACTAAATAACAAGATATTAAGTTGAAGTAAAGTAATGTTTCTTACATATATTTCCTGGTAATGAGTGCTTAGAAGTAACATTGATGAATGAAGAAATAGTTGAATTAAATTTGTTTAAAAACACTATTGATGTCAACTAGGTCCCCATTAGAGTTAATAAGTTGAGAAAGGAACACAAAAATTAGTGCATACAATAATGTGTACATGTTCTTTTATAACTAAAAATAATGCTTTCCAATGTTTATATTTTAAATATTTTGAGATGTGTATTGCCATTGTTATTCTTTGTGTCAATGT
Organism: Torreya grandis; assembly: GCA_037957365.1. Lineage (NCBI taxonomy): Eukaryota > Viridiplantae > Streptophyta > Pinopsida > Cupressales > Taxaceae > Torreya > Torreya grandis. The sequence continues at coordinate 1,723,876 of JARHVA010003906.1, forward strand.
GGGACCTAGATAGTCGAAAACAAAATGCATCAAGTTATTTTTTTGGTCCACACTCTCACAATATATCAAATTTGTCTAGTCATAGTTGACATATTTCATTCTAAAATGAGGAAGGAGTTAAAGTGCAAAATATTGGAGAAATTACACATGTTGAGATAAAAATAAAGGGAAAGAATACAAACATTTCATTCAAAATAAGTCACATATACTATACCTAATAAACCAAATGTGATTGATAATTATGAAATATATTATGATGGAATTAATAATGATGATGAATATTTACCTAGAAGTCCAAATTATGTTTCAAGTCCACATTCAAACTATGAAGTTTTTAATTTTGTTGATGATGAACATATGCACGATGATCTAACCCATAAAGATGAATAAAATTAAATAGAAACATATAATAATGAAATTAAAAATGAGTAAAATTCCATAGAAACACTTAATAGTGAAAGTAATAATGAATTAAAATAAAATACATGTTAGTGAAAAATGAGAATGAGAAGAACTAGGGTTTGAGAGATCTAGGAATATAGAGCAGTTTTTTTATAGAAGTAGGAAACATGTAAGAAGGGATTTTGGATCATCATCAAAAAATGTTTGGGATAGGGGGTATCCTTTTACCCTCAAAGGCCATCTTTTAGTTAGATGGTGATAATAACAACATCATCAATATCAGAGATAGAGATTAATGCCTTAATGAGGGCAATAGGAAAAAAGAAGCCAAAAAGGTGGGATAGAAGGACCTAGGAAGACATGAATGTAGGGAGTAAAAGAAAATCTAATTTCTATGATGGATCCAGTGGAAATAAAAAAAATATAGCTGGGATTTATGGTAGGAGATTGATCTATAAATTCATGGGAGCACAACTAACACTAGAAGAGTTGCATGCATGGATTGGGAGGAACTAGAGGATGAGAAAATAATATGAATTAAGAACATGTACCAAAGTATAATTTATGGGAATATTTGAAAATGAATTGGATCAAGATAGAGTCTTTTAAGGAGGACCATATTTATTCAGGAATGTGGGCCTATTTTTGTAGCACTATCACATAACTCTCAAACCAATGAAGGAGTTACCAGAGATGGTACCAATGTGGATCTAATTATACACTCTCCCATAGGAATTTTGGTCAAGGTATGTTTTTGAAACAATTACCTATATGATTGTAGGCCAATATATGTGTCTAAAACACATCATAGAAAGGGTTTATCTAGCTATGCTAGGACATGTGTCAAACTAGATCTAATTAGACCATTGCCCAAGAATGTCACACTAAAGGTAGGAGAGATGGAATGGATCCAAGATATATATTATTAAATAATTCCATTAAGGTTTAGAGGGTGTAATGAATATGGACATTTAATTAATGAATTCCATGCACTCTAAAAAATTAATATATTAGAGAAAGCATTAGAAGCTATGGAGGACTCAAAGGGTTTCATAAAACCAAAGAAAAAACATGTTTAAAACATGAGTAAAATGATTAAAATATATGTTCTAAAAGAGATTAAGGAATCAAGGATGGAGGAAAGAATAGAAATGGAAGGATTAGAAATGATACCAAAAACTCAAGAACATGAAAATTAGACAAAATAAGAAGGGGAGGACATAACAACAGACTATGACTTCAAAGAGGATATTGAAAAAATATTCAAATAAGGGAATACATGAAAATAAGAGAAGCAAAAGAATAATGAGAAAAAATAATTCAATAAAAATGGAAATTATAAGAGGAAGGGTAATGTTGCCAAGAAAATTGGATAAGTATAGAGGAGGAGGAGGTAAAAATAGAGAGCAAAAGTGAAGAGGATATAACAAGAATAAAACAAACCCCTAACCTTAACCACAAAGGAAAATTTTACAAGAGAAGAATAAGGTGACCCAATAAGAAAAAAAAGAGACAAGAGGAGGTGATAGAGGCCATAGGGGTAGGAACACAAAAATTGGTGGATAGTTTCTGGGCGAGCACAAAGTAAAGTGACCTTCCATAATGTGGATCATATATTAGAATGTAAGGGGAATCAATGACCCATCTAAAAGGAAATCATTGAGACAAATAATCAATTAATTTAATCTTGATATTGTGATGCTTCAAGAAATAAAATTAGATTATCTCAAGAGAGCTAAAAAAAGAGTTTATCGTACAAGTATAAAATGGAAAATAATATGTCATAATACTTAAGGATGAGTGGGTGGAATGGCCATTATATGGGAAGATAGTTAAACCAAGATTGAATTATTATAGAACCAAAAGTAATTAATAGTCTATGAGGTGGAATGTTGTATGGCATGGTTAAAATTTTGCCTTGTAACATATATAGAGCATAAAATAAAGAGAGGAGAGAACAAGCTTGGATAAGTCTAAAAGAGACCATTAACACTATATAAGAGGAATTATGGTTAATAAGAGGAGACAATGCATGTATTGATTAGATGGAAAAAAGGGGAATCATGAGGGAAAAATATTATAAAAACTTCTAAAACTTTTTGGATAGATTAGATCTATGGGATATAAAAATGAAACATAGATGGTTTACTTGGAGTAATAAAATAAGGGGAAGGGAATTAATCTGGGAAAGGATATATTTATTCTAAACCAAAATAATTTTTTTGGAACAAAATCATATTTTGGAAATAGAATTGATAAAATAAAAAATCTCAAATCATTGGCCAATAGCCTTATAATTAATTCTAGAGAAGTGACCTAGTAGATCTTTGTTTAGATTTGAAAAAATGAGGATGGAGCATCCTGATTTTGAAATTTTTGTTACCAATAATAGGCTACCCCAATTCAAAAAAAAGGGACAAAAATGTTTATTTTCTCATATAAAATTAGATAACTAAAGGAAGAATTGAAGAAATGGAATCAAAACAGATTTAGGAACATCTTTCAAGACAAAACTTTCAAGGAAAAAATATGAGATTAAAGTTCTAATAATGGAAGGACATGAATCAACATAATTATTAAAGGAAGAGGATGACATGGATATAAAATTGGAGGAGGTTTATAGAAAATAGGAAATATATTAGAAGTAGAAGTCTAGGATCATATGGCTAAAAGAGGGGCACAAAAACACAAACTTATTTCATCTATCATGTAGGAATAGAAGACAAAATAATTACATTAAAAATATGGAGTCCCTAGAAAGAAATGACATTGAGGAAGCAAAAGAGATAAGGGAATAATTGGTCAAATATTGGGAGGGAGTGATAAATAAGGAGGAAGGGGAAAATGAGGAAGAACAGGAAGAGTTTGTGAGACATACCCCCAATAAGATAACCCAATATGATAATGGAGGATACCTCACAGGAAGAGGTGAAGAGGGAAGTCTTTGAAATGGTATGGGAATGCTCACCTATGCCAAATGGATTTATATCTATATTATTTCAACATTTCTAGGATTTCATAGGAGAATCTATTAGGGAAGTGGTCCAAGAATCAAAGGAATCCAAAAGAATGTTGAAAGCTCTTAACTCCATTTTCTTGGTGTTGATACCCAAAAGATTGAAAGGTATAACTCCTAAAGATTTTAGACCAATCTTTCTTTGTAATACTATTTACAATATAATTATAAAGGTTATAAATAAAATGTTATAAAACCTCCTCTCAAAACTCATATCAGAGGAGTAAGGGGGGTTTGTAAAAGGAAATAAAATATTTAATAGAATAATGATAGCACACAAGATAATCCATTCACTACACATAGGAAAAAGGTAAGTTATGTTGATAAAATTAGATGTAGACAAGGCTTATGATAAATTTGACTAGAATTTTTTGGATAAGATACGCAAAATGTTTAGATTCAAGGAATATTGGAGAAGATCAATATAGATTTTTTATGCAACTGCCAAGTTCTCATTAATGATAAATGTTTCACTAGAAGGTTTTTTCTCATAAATCAGGTGCTTTAGGTAAGGAGATCCTCTCCATATTTGTTTATCATCATGGAAAATGTAATGAGGAGGATACAAGCAACACTATGAGAAACTACACACGCTCACCTATAGTTTGTGGATGACACAATGTTATTTGATTTGCCTAGACTTAAAGAAATTAGAGCCATAAAGTAAATATTGGAAAGTTATGAAAGGGCCTTAGGGTAATCCATTAATATAATGAAATCATTTTTTTCATAAATGTCTCTCGAAATCTATAAAGTTTTTTTTATCAAGAATACTAGGATACAGAGCAACCATGTTTCTTGACAACGAATTGCGATTTTCACTAATCAAAGTGAAAGGGGATAAGAATATTTAGTGGATTTTCCTAGAAAAGATGAAGAAGAATCTAAGCAACTAGAAAGGTAAGTAATTGACTTATACAGGTAGGATAACCCTTATTAGGTCTATGTTATAAACCAAAACCAATTACTTGTGTTCTCTATTAAAGGTGCCATCATAAATTTTGATAGAAATGAATAAGGTTATTAGAAGATTTTTGTGGAAAGGAACATGAGAAAATGCCAAGATACCCATATTTTCCTAGAAAAAGATATGTAAGAATTATCCCAAGGGGCATGAATAAGAAATCTCTAGAAGACAAATCTAACACTATTGGCAAAGCTTGTGTGGAGAGTAGGAATGAGATGGAATGAAAAAAGGAGTGAGTTACTCAGAAAAAAATATCTAGATGAAAGGAACTTGAGTATAATGTTTATATCTAAATATATTATGAGTTTCTCCCCTATATGGAATAGTATGAAGGAGGCTAGGTAAATAATCTTGAAAGTCTTATTTAAACAATTCAATAATGTCAAAGATACTGAGTTCTAGGAAGGTAGATGATGATAGAAAGACTACATAAAATGTATCTTAGATTTTTATATATCAAAGAATAAAGTAACAGGTAATGAGGGAGAAAATTAAAAGAGTATTAGGAAGATAAAATAATTATAGGGCTTATAATATTGACTTGGAAATATTTATAGAATAAATACATAACAAATAATGGAGCACAAAAGGACCTTAACGACATACTGAGAGAATTCAAGATTCCATGGAACCCATAGTTAGATAAGATTAAATGGAATAGGAAAGGAAAAGGGGAACAATCTATCAAATAAATTTGTAAATCCTAGGAGGAGGACCTACAAAGGGACCCAATGACCTCAATTTGGAAAAACATATGGAATTTGAAAGTGTGGCCTAAAATGAAAATTTTCTTATGGTTGGAAACACATGGGAAGATATTGATATAGGAGAACCTAAATAAGAGAGGGATTCAAGGACCAAAAATATGTGTCATGTTCTTTAAAAATGAATATAACTCAGATCACCTTCTAATACACTACGACATTGCATCTAATTTGTGGAACATTTTTATAGATAAGTTTAATTTGAGCTAGAGTACATGTGATATAGTCTATAATCAGTTGAAGGCTTGACACTAGAATACGAGATTAGATATTTTAAATGATATTTGTAACATAGGATAAATATTTATAACATTAAAAATATATATGGAAAGGAACAAACAAATCTATAAGGGAGAGATAGGAAAACAATATAGCAAGGAAGTATGGAGGGAAATGGAAGCCAACATTATGCGGTTCATCACAGTAACTAAAAAAACAAAAAATAATAAGTGGATAAAAAAGAAGTCAAAATAATCAATAAATGATGGGAATCTAGGATTATGAGTTTATTAAACCAATTAGAAAACAAAAGAGAAAACAAATAAGGAAAAAATTGAAATGGATTCCCCCAGAGAGAAATTGACATAAGGTAAATTTTAGTGGTGCATCAAAATAAAACCCAAGTCAGTCTGGGGTAAGAGATATAATCAAAGAATACCTAGGGTATGTGAGAGTATTTAATGTGATTTTTATTTTATTTAAGATGAATAATGTAGCTAAAGTGGAAGGCCTAATGGTGTGTTTGAAGATGGCCATTGAATAAAAAACATGAGTCTATAAATAGAAGGTGAATCACTAACCATCATCAAATCTTTGGAGAATAAAAATAAAAATTTAAATTGGCATTTTTAAGGAGTGATAAATGAAATGAGGTGCTTGATTAATAAATTCAAGGAGATAAAAATAAGAAATATGCTATGGGAAGGCAATAAGGCAATGGATTGGATTGTAAATTGTAGGATAAAAATTGAAACATAAGAGAAAAAATGAAATATGAGAAATATAATGGAAGAAAAGGAAATTATAGAACTAAAATAAATTATTAGAAAATAATATAATAATTAAAATTTAAAATTATGGACAGGAGGAAAGAAATAGCCAAAAATAATTTTGGTACCAACTTATAGGAAATGAAGGTTGAGTTGCTAAATTCAAGGATAGGAAGAATGACATGATCTAAGGAGTGTAGGAGATATATTAGTTGGATTAGTGGTGTATAAATAATAATGTTTTTAATAAAAATAAAAATAACACCTTTTATATATGAATCTGTGATCTGGTACTCCCCAAACACATCAAACAAGGAGAGAAATGAAAGAAAAGGAAAGTATGGAAACTGCAGGAAATAATGGAAACTTATGGTAAGGGGAGGCACTTTCCATACAATAAAATAAATACTAAATAAAATATGGAAGAGAGAAGGAATAGATGCAAATGCATAGAGGAAAGAAATATATTAAATTTTTTAGATCATAACAAAGCTAGTGTAGTGGTGGGAAACTAGATTAGAAGTGACGATGGCATTACTACAGGTGATAAGGCTACTACTAATAATTTTGATTAATATTCTAGACAAAATTAGGGATGTAATTTAACAACCAAATCATGAGATCATGGGAGGGAATAATGGGGAAATAGAGAAGCAAGTTCATGCAAAATTGTTGAGGATAATGAAAAAAATGGAGCCAAGGAGATTCCTTGCATAGACCAAGATATTCATGAGAGCTCTAAGAGAGATGAAGAAGGAATAAGTGATAGAGAAAAAAGAAAACAAATATGTCAAAGGTAGTTTAGAGAGGTCAAATTAAATCAAATTGATAGCTTTGATCAAGAATAAGAGAGGGAAATAAGTCATAAGGGTTGACACTTCTATGCTACCTTCTAGGAGGGAAGGAAATGGATTAGAAAGAGTAGGTAGTAAAATGAAGCAATGGATAAAGGAAAAGAAAATATAAACAAAGTAGAAAATGCGGGGGGGGGGGGGGTGGGGTCAGATAATGTAAGAGAAAGGATGTAATAACCCAAGAATAACCTTTGAATAGGTAGTTTACCATTAAGATAGAGGATACTCAATGAGATAGGGGTCGAGAGCATGGGGAAGAAATTTTTCACAATAGGGAAAGATTTAATGTGGAATTAAGAGTATCAAACAATCTTAAAGAACTAGAAATGGGTATTAATGCAATTTATGAGGCAATGGAAAGTATCAAAACCCTAGTGGCCAAGTGAAATAATGAAAATATCGAACAACAAAAAGACTTGGAGGACTCAACAAGGAAGTTCAAAGAATTTTTTATGTCTCACTTTAATCTAAAAAAATCCATAAATGATAACTTGATCCATATAAATAATTTCATGTAAAATAATGGAAAGGAGCACAGAGTACACACATCATATTGACAATGATCTGAATAAATACAAATCAAATTGAGGGGGTATAAAACATGTTATCAAGCATTGTTGAGGACACAATGAACATAAAAAAACATCTACATCATTGGCATTGTGTGTAGAATAACAATCATCAGACCAGTCATTAGATGGAGAAAGCTAAAGAAGAATACGAAGAATAAGATATGAGAACTAATATCTAGTAAATTAATTATGATAGAATACTAGTCTTAGTGGTATTTAGGGACCTTGTTGATGTATAAGGTCATAGAGTATGGTTATCATGCTTGTTTGTAATATTTCTATAGTAGTTTCATAACTAAAAATTTTATTTATTAAAAAAAAGGTAACAATGAATTTAACTATACATGCCCAATAGAAAATGAAAGAAACTACTAGTGACGATAACAATATGGAAGTACCAAATCAATAAATTGTACCATTATTAGCATCTCATAGGATATTATATAGAATACCCATACACTTAGTTGAAGTTGGTGAAAACATTTTAAAACCAATGCCTGAGAAATATGTGACCACCAATCAAGAATAATATTGAAAACGTTTAGGATAATTAATTTGAAGAATTAAATGGTATTGAAATATGTTAATTATTTGTTTTATTGATGAAATTGGTTAAGATACCTATAATGTATGCCCTAGGACAAATAAAATATAATACTGATGGTGAAAACAAGGAAATTTTTGAAAATATATATGATGCATACCATAGTGTAGGTGTGAAAATGGACAAACCATTCTATGTCAAAATAAATCACACACACATCACTTGTTATATAAAAAAGGAATTTCAATGGATTATGATGTTTTTCATCATGCACATTTTACTTTGCATGTTGACAATATTTTGTATGAGTGTGTCATGGGAGTTCTATCGAAATCAAAAAGGGAATTCATTGTAACCATTTTTTGTGAAAGACTAGATTAACATTTTTTTTATAACAAAGTATGTTTGCATGGAATTTGAAACATTTATGGTCAATTTATAAAATTGAAAAATTGTATTATGAGTAAATTATAAGTGTAATTGGATAAGAATTAGTTTATTTTATCAAAGAAAAATTAGTGACATATAAATTAAAATATGGAAAGGAATCTTAAGGGTATGAGGTAGTTATAAAACAAATGTTTGTTTCAAAATTATGGTCAAATTTAGGGAGAAAAATATTTATGAATATGAAATGTATACATGGAGAGATAGATGGTTGAATGAACAATTTAAGTCAAGGAAATACACATTACCACTTGGTTGTATTGTTTCAATATTTGAATTTTATGATAATTATACATTCAAACCACAAATGGAAGTTTGGTCACAATACTAAAACTTATTACAAGTTTCCATATTCATGCATGCACTTGATTATATAGATCAAGATCAAAAAATATTAAGGGAGTGCCATCTATATGTTAGTGATGATTGATCACATTCATTGAGTATGTGCAAGGTTATTTTGATATGTTTTATGGAAAGTTGACTGAGAGGAACATTAGTTTCAATAAGCATTATATTTGGTTAGATAATTGCACATCATAATTTTAGAATGCATATATTTTTTAATGGTTGAGAAAGATGCACATTACCACTAGCATATAGCATATTTGGATTTTCACTGAGGTTGGCCATGGAAAATTGAAGCATGATGGTGCTAGAGCATGTGTAAAAAGAGCCATTTCAAGTGAGGAGTTGAATTTTGAATATTTTATTGATTTTACTAATTTAAAAACCATTATTGAATGGTGTAAATAAAAAATGGACCATGGTGATCAAGAAAACTTAAGTGTTCATAGATATTTTTTATTGATGGAGGAATAACAATTAGAAATGTATGAGGATTGTATGATCTAAATAGGATCAAGTGAGATTCACTCATTTAATATCTCAAATGTAGGTTATTGGATGGTTCATATGAGTCATATAACATTTTTATGTTCTTAATGCATGGAATTTGTTGGAGCAAGTGTGAGTCACAAGAGTGGATGGATGGATGGACCTATAGACCTCTAATTCCAATAGACAAATATTAGGTTCCACCATCTTTTAAACTTACATATATGACATGATTAATTTAATTTGACCATGTATCTAATCTATTGAAACCAATCAAAATACTAATAATTATGTACTAAATTCTCATTACTATCAACATCATTATAATTGAAGGTGATTTAAGATTTTATGGTTTTACAAGTGTAATTGCCTATATTTGGTTAAAGGGTTGAGAAGCCTAAACAAGTTAAATAAATTATAATAATTAAGCTACTAATTTTTTATGAACCTTGAATTTTTTTAACCTTCTAAAAATGTAATAAATAGGATTGAATAGAAACTAATCTAAAAATTGAATGTCTCAGATGATTTGGGTTCTAAAATTTGAGATCTGGATAGTTTTGAGTGTTGCAAGTAGGTTTTTGATGTTTGTCTATTCACTATAAATTATCATCTAGTTTGCATAGTAGCATCATTTATGTGTAGCATCCAAGATATGGTGTTAATGTCCTCTTTACATGAATTTTCCTAATTTTGGGGAGCACCTATGCCTATGTCTATGTTTTATGTTCCTCTGATACCAAAGGTTATAGTTGTATTTTGTACTTGTAAAGCTTGATTTAATGTGTAAACCCTAGTTATCTTTGAAAGTGTGATATGAGGAGGATTTGAGTGTGTTATTAGGATGGAATAGACATCCTTAACACCCTACTATGTAAAGAGTTACCTACACACCAATAATCTGAAGAGGGATCAAGTCCGATATAGTTTACCCACCTAGTACTTGATGTATGTGCAAGTGAATGCTATAATGAGAGTGGCCTTGGATGCCTTGAATGTAATTGAGATTTTAAATGCTTGAAAAATAGACTTAGGATTGTTATATATGGTAGTATGTATAAATTAGGGAATAATAGTGATAATATACCTTGATTTTGCATAATTTTGTCTTAGGTTTGAATAGCTTTTGCATCTATTTTCTATCTCGTAAATAGAGGTAATTTAGAATTTTATTTATAGGGTTATGTTACTTGTGTGGATAAGAAAATGAGTTTAGGAAAAAATTAGGAGGGGCACACATTTTAAAAACTATCTATTGAGAAGAAATAGGGATAAGAATAATAGAGCCTAGTCGGGGACACTGGTGCCATGTGGATGTAGTGTCCCAAATATGGTGCTAATGTCTTTTTGCTAGATTGATAAGAAAGTTAGATTGGGGTCAAAGGTGACATTTTCATCTAGTAACAAAAATAGCATGTTTAGTTGTTGAAGTGATATATGCTAGTTAAGGGGCACAAATGATCTATTTTTGGGCGTAACCATGTGTGAAGGATCCTCTGAGTTCCATTTGTTGTCTTAAGAGTCATTGTGAGTCATTAGAAGTGTGTTTTGAATATACTAGAATTTCAATTCCAAAAGTGTAAGTTTGAAAATTCAAATCATAAACTAAGCCTAGAAGGACCATACGAATAGTATGAAGTGGTTATGAGATAGAATGTTTATACAAGGGTTCAAGAGGTAATGAAAAGAGTTTTTGAAAGCATTTTGATGTCTAAGTCCTTAAGTCTAGAAAATCAAGAGTCATGTTAACTAGTATAACTGCCACTCACACTTTGAGTTGGTCATGTAAGAGTCTTGATGGTAACTAATAAAACCAATGTAGATGTTGGATGAAAATAGAAATTGTAAGTTATGCGGAGAGAGTATTTAGATTAGGATGAGTAAAGAGAGAGATCTAAATGTGAGAGGATGAGAAATAAAGAAATGAAGTCTGTATACTCCTTAATGAGATGACAGAGTCTAAGAATGTACTATATTTTATAAATGTTGATGTTTTAGATTAATGAAATTTTTTTTTTTTATGTTTTCACTCTCCCATGAAAGTATATGAATTGTTATTGATTAAATATTTCTTTGAAAAGATCTGGAGGCTATAGAAATATCATTCTTATATGTGGTTACAAGTTTGAGTAATGGGCTACAGAGTTATAGTCAAGAATTAGATTGTAAGGTGACTCCTCAAGATGGATAAAAAAATATGTCCTATTGTACACTATTTATTAAACATACATGAATCATATGGATCCTATGATTATTTAATTTAGTGATTTAGAGTGGAGGAAATCAATAAAAGGACATCTTTGTCCATGTACCCTATTGCATGCTTCAGACAATCAAGTATGAATGTGAGTTGATGTTTATTGAAGAATAAATTATGGTTTTTGGTTTTATATGATCTATATGAGAATATACTTTGGTGTCATATAGGCTAGTTAGTTGAGTGCAAGTCTAATTGATAAATGTTCAATACATAATTAGTACTCTGATTACATAGTCAATACCCTATTTATATAGTCAAGCACCAAGAAAGGGCTATATTTTCCTAAGAAGGTGAATATGAATGTATTTAATTAATTATTAATGTGATATGAAGGATAATAAGGTCTTTTGATATCCCTTCTGAAGTTTGGAACTTCTTTGAATAGAAACAGATTGTTAAGAAACTATTATAGTCTTACAAAGGACTCATAAAATTCTAAGTTTTGCTCATTTTAAGACATAATAAGATTGATCAAGGCTTATTATCCATTTTGTAAGGTGGAAATTTTCAAGACATACCTTATGAATGTCTTATAATTATTTTAAATGACCTAAAACTAAAGATATTAAATTTTGATCCCTCTCGGCCTCTATAGTCACTAATTAGGGTTTGGAAACAAAAACCCAAATAAGTTGAGTTTTAACCATGTAAAAACCATGAAAGTTTTTAATCATATATATTTTATAATATTAAAATTATTTAAGTATTTTTGGTCTAATAATGTATGGTCTAGTATAGATTTGAAATTTGAGCAAGTGTATGCATGGCTAGAAGGCCTAATTGCTAATGTGGTTATTAAGGATGAAGTGTCTACACTAAGAGTTAAGTAATGAAAATACATGAGAGGTATTAATAAGATATAAGGTTCCAAAATATGATCTTATATATTTAGGACGACTTGAATATTTTTTAAACCAAGGTAATTTGTGTAAAAAAAGGGTATAAGGAGATAAGTTCAGTATTGATCTTGAGGTGTGTCAGTGAATGATGAAAAGTGATTAAGAGGATAGAATGGGTTAAAAAAAGTGTATTATGATTAATTAAGGTCATACATGAAGGTATGATATGTTCATGAGGTCAATAAGAATATTTGGTGTTTTGAACCTTAAGTTGTGAACTTGTGTGGTGCTAGTGAATGAGTAAAGTGAATAAAGATAAAAGAGTGAATGAAATGAGTTGAGGGGATGACTGAGAGGCCTAAGAATATTATATATGGGAATGATTTAAAAGTTTCCTATTGAAAGAAGTCATGCTAGTTAATGATATCAAGCTAATGAGAATATCAAATACTATAGATTGGAGATTGAAGCTTGTGAATAGAGTAAAGTATTTACACAATGATATCAATGATCAAGATCACATCTCAGGATAGTGAGTTTGAATATTTTATCATAAACCTCTACATAATTTGGTATCATATCAATTTAATATCTTGGTTAATTAGATTTTGAGTTAGTTATTAAATATTGTTCATTTGAGATAGGAAAATAGTGTTATGAGGATTACATGAGATGACATTGTAGAGGTATTTTTTGAAAAGAGTGTGGTGTAGGTAAGACATATTAACATCAGCATAGATAAATTTCATATTGGTTAAGATATAAGATAAATATCCTAAGTCCAATGTGAATGACATGAAACTAGTCAAGAGAAACTTAGAGAAAGTAGAGTGGAAAGAGCATTGAGGCTCATGTGAACAAAGAGGAAGACTCTAAGTGAGAGTCAAGAGAGACAATAGGACTCCTAGATAAAGGAATAGAGAAAGAGAATAAGATCCAAAAATATGTCTAAGAGGCAAGTAGGTAAGCTTTCTAAGAGATAAGTCTAGGTAGGCCTAGAAAGTGAAGGAAAAAAGAGAAGATGTATGTAGAAGGATAAGTGAAAGAGATGAGAATAGAGTTGGGGTAGAGTTTTAAGAAGATATATCTCATGGTGAATTTCATGAAGGATCAAGAAATCCAATGGCTTGGTTGTGATCTGAGGAAGAAGGTGAAATGGCCATTAGAGCTACTTATGAGAGTGAAAAGTCATAAGATGAATGCTTTAAAGAAAGAGAAGAACAAAGAAAGCATATCCCATATATTTATGAAAGGTGAAGAGTTTCCAAGAGAGAAATATGATAGAGAAGTTGAGAAAATATTTATAATTGAGGATAACATGGAGAGAAAAGTGCCAAAAGAAGCACTTGAGGGAGAAGACAAGAAGAGGAGAATATCTATGAAAGAGACATTCATGGAGACAATGTGGTATCTTGTTTTATATTCTAATATTGTATTTAAGTGTATGTATGTATGTGTAAAACAAATTTTAATGAAGGTCAATAATGAGATCTTAAATTTTGGGAGAAACGAGACAACTACATCATCCATAAAAATGAATGAAGAAGTAAAGGGAAAATAATAGGTTTTACAAGTCAAAATGATAAACAATGAAGATTATCAACATTTTAAGGATGATATAGAAGAATATTTTCATGATGCTTTGACAAGAATTACAACTGAAGCAAGAGAATAATCCCACAAGGAAGACATGAATGCAAACCATGAAGAAATGACAAAGGAAATAACCTTGCAATAGTCATTTAATGAGGCAAATAAATGTTCGGGATTTGAATTTGATTTCACATATGACAAGGAAGAAATTAATATGTATATTGGAAAAGTGAAGAATAAATTACATACCTCAAAGAGAGTAAAAGAGCATGGTTATGTAGTGCCTAATTGGCTCAAGTCATTACTTGGTGAGATAGAGAAGGTAAACCTCAAGCAAGAGGTCAAACAAGCTAAGAATATAGGTGAAAGAAAAGAGAAAACATGGATAAAATAATTAAATGTCAGGTTACATCAAGTTAACATGATAGGATATCAAGCTAAGAAGCATTAATGAGATGAAACAAGAAGCAAAATTTAGTCTAAGCATGGGAAAGGTAGAAAATGGGTTATGAAAATCATGGAAAGAGTATAAAAGGATAGTCTTATAGGTACATTTAAAAAGAGCATAAATAAAGAGGCAAGTTGAAAAATCAAGAAGCAAGAAGACATGGTGAAAGAAAACAATGACAAAGAGATGATGTAACTAAGTAACTCAATGAAGAAGAAAGCTGAAGAGTGTGAAGAGAGCACAAACATGTGAAAAGGTAAGCAAGTCATTTATGACAAGTATGATGATGAGTTCTTTGAATTAATGAGTGTGATCATGGAAAGATACTACAAATCATAGAAAATTATTTTAATGAGTACAAATGGGAAAGAAGGTAAGAATTAAATGAAAATAAAGATGAAGCATTGGTGGAAAATAAAGAAGCAAATACTACACATGTTGGAATAGGATAGAATGTTGAAGAAGATGAAGAACAATATGGTCCAAAATTTGATGAAGCTAATGGAGAGATAGATTATCTCACATTGAAATAAGAATTAGAGGTGATAGAGAAGTTATTTAATACATTAAAAGGGTTGCATATAGGTGAAGGAAAAAATGAGAAGCTCATGAATGAGCTCAAATAGGAGTCAAAGGAGGAAAAGATTAATGGCCTCGGTGCTAACAACTATGAAGACACTAACAAAAATATTGAATAATAAGACTCAAACATGGATGATATGGATAATATAGGTATGGAGCATCAAGAAGGAGATGAGCCATAAGAGCTCATGATCAAGAAAGACAAGGGTCAACAAGTTAATCCAAGATAAGGTGGGAATACGACTAGTTTACATGATGACATAACATATGAGTTGGAGGAATAAAAGAACGAGAAAGAACATGGAACAAGTTTGAAAGAAGTGCATTCAAGAGGTAAGCTGAATGAATATGATTAACATGATATGGAGAAAGGTATAACTAACAAGAAGTCTAAAACAAGCATACAAGCTTAAGGAGCTAGTGAAAAGGCAATTTGGCCTCATGACACTCATAGAATTCATGTGGAAGATAATATTTGGAGAGGTGAAACTGAATATAAGGATGAATATGTGTATGAAAACCATGACTACTTATAGTTGATAAATAATTGAGAAGAGGAAAGTAGAAGAAGAAAGGAAGGAAGTAAAAATACAAGAGTCTAATGAGTATAAATGAGCAATAAAGGAGGAGTAGAAGTAAGGTGAGCATGGAAGATCCTAAAATAATGAATTGGAAGGAAAGAAAGAAGATTTTAGAACTCACTTTTCTCCCTATTGGGGAGTATGATGTAGGAGCATCTAGTAAGCAAAACACCATGTTTAATTATTAAACTGATATATGCTAGTTAGGGGTCACAAATGATCTATTTTGGGGTGTAGGTGTGTGTGAAATATCCTATAGGTTCCATTTGTCATCCTAGGAGTCATCATGAGTCATTATAAGTGTGTTTTTAATGTATTGAAATTTTCCCTCTAAAAGTGTAAGTTTGACATTTCAAATCCTAGACTAAGCCTAGAAGGACCATAAACATAGTATGAAGTGGTTAGGGGAGAGAATGTTTGTACAAGGGTCCAAGAGGTCATTAAAAGAGTGTTTAAAATCATTTTGATGTCTAATTCCTTAAGTCTTGAAAATCAAGATTCATGTTAGCTAGTGTAACTGCCACTCACACATTGAGTTGGCCATGTAAGAGTATTGATGGTATCTACCAAAACCAATGTAGATGTTTAATGAGAATAAAAGTTTTAAGGTAGGTAGAGATAGTAGTTAGAGTAGGAGGAGGAGGAGAGAGAGATACACATGTGAGATGAGAAGAAAGAAAGAAAAGAAGTCTGTATACTCCTCAATGAGATGGTAGAGTCCAAGAATGGACTGTAGTTTGTAAATGTTGATGTTGTAGATCAATAAAAATAATTGTATTTTTTGTGTTCACTCTCTGATGAAAGTATATGCATTGTTATTGATTAAATATTTTCTTGAAAAACCATGTAGGCTATGAAAATATCATTCTTGTGTGTGGTTGTAAGTTTGAGTAATGGGATGCAGAGTTACAGTCAAGAAGCAGATGGTAAAGTGACTCCTCAATATGGATAAACAAATATTTCTTATTTTACACTAATTAATAAACATACATGGATCATATAGATCATATGATTATTGAATGTAGTGATTTAGAGTGGAGGAACTCAGCAAAAGGACATCTCTATCCATGTACCCTATTGATGCTTAAGACAGTCAAGTATGAAAGTGAGTTGACATTTATTGAAGGATAAATTATGGTTTTTGGTTTGAGATGTTCTGTAGCAGAATATATTTTGGTGGCATAAAAGACTAGTTGGTTGAATGCAATTCTAATTGGTAAATGTTCAATACACAGTCAATACCCTATTTGTATAGTCAAATGCCAAGAAATGGCTATATATGCTTGAGAAGTTGAATGGGAATGGAGTTAGTTAAGTATTAATGTGAGAGGAAGGAGAATAAGGTCTTTTGATATCCCTTCTGAAGTTTAGAACTTCTTTGAATACAAATAGACTGTTAAAAAATTGTTACACAGTCTTATAAAGGACTTAAAGAATTCTAAGTTTTTCTCATTTTAAGACATAATAAGCTTGGTAAAGGATTATTATCCATTGTGGAAGGTGGAACTTGTTAATATATACCTTATGAAGGTCTCATAATTATTTGAAATGACCTAAAACCAAAGATATTTAATTTTGATCCCTCTCGGCCTCTATAGTCAACTAACTAGGGTTTGGAAACAAAAACCCCAATAATTTGAGTTCTAATTGTGGAAAAACCATGGAAGTTTGAAAAACTATGTATTTTTCCATGAGTAAAAATTTTAAAGTGGTTTTGGTCAAATACCATACTATCTAGTATAGATTTCAAGTCTGATCAAGTGTATGCAGGGCTCGAAGGCCTAATTGGTAAGGTGGTTATAAAGGAAGAAGTGTCTACACTAAGAATTAAGTGATGAAACTTCATGGGAGGAAGTAATAAGATATATGGTGACAAAATATGGGATTATATATTTAGGATGACTTTCATATTATTCAAACCATGAGAATTTTTGGAAGAAAAGTTTATAATGAGATAAGTTCACTAAGAGCTTGAGGTGTGTTAGTGAATGATGAAGAGTGATTGAGAGGTTAAAAGGGGTTGATACACGTGTATTATGATTAGGTAAGGTCATATATGAAGTTAGGTTATGTTTAAGAGGTCACTAAGAAGATTGAGTGTTTTGAACCTTAAGTTGTGAATTGTTGGCCATTTTTTGGCCCAAATACTAAACTTGTACCTAGATGAATAAGCCAAGTAGAATTCTAAAGATTGAAGGTCAAAAAATAGTTTCATGAATAATTTTGGAAGGGATTAAAGACCTTAGAAAATCTAAATAAATTTTTTTTTAGGCTAAGTCTTTACTTTGGAATTCTTTTGGCCTTTTCATTGCTAAGATAGTTTCTTTTGGAACCCTTTTTTTGGCTAAGTGTTGAATTCTTTCGGATGAGTTGTTAGAGACAAATTTTTTGAAGGGATAATTCTTTTGAATAAAATGTTTAAAGAAAAATATAGACTGAATTCTTTCAAGGAAATTATTCTACAATAATTTACCTGAAAACCTATTTCTTTCAGGAGATTTGTTTCGGGTCTTTTTGGGCTAAGTATTGGGAATTGTTTTAGACATTTTATTTGAAACAAAAGTTACAAAAAGGATTTGTTTTATTTCTTGGAAAGTGTACCAAATAAAAGTTTTTAAGGATATATTTTTCAAACTGAAGTGGCCAAGACAATTTTCTTGAAGGGATTTTCTCGAGAAAATGGTCCGATACAAAAAACTTGAGGGCATTTTCAATTCTTTCGAAGGGCACTTTCAAGAAGCCAAAGGGCACTTTAAAGAAGCTGAAGGCCACTTGAATTTTTTTGAAGGGCATTTACAAAGGAAAAAAGGTTATTTTCAAAACTCTAAAGGGTATTTCTCTCGGGGAAATGACCCAGTTCATTTTTTTTGAAGTATTTATTTCTCATGGAAATGGTCCATTACAATGTTCTGACGATCCAAAATGGAAAAGCCAAAGGGTTTTTCTCAAAGAAGATGACCCATTTCCAAGTTCTAAAAGGCATTATGTATATTTCAAAAAATAATTTCCAAAGGGAAAGGACAAAAATAAAGTTTGAAATAATTAGGCAGAAGTAAAAGGCCAAAGGAATTTTAAAGTAAAGGACACATTTCCTTTGGTAAAATTGTCTGAGACAATTTTTCCAAAGGAAGATTTCTTTCAAAACTTTTGTCTCGAAGAAAAAGACCTTTTTAAAAGTTGAGTAGTATTTTTGAAAGCTGAAAGGACTTTTCCACAATTCTGAAGGGTCCATTGCAAAAATTCTAAAAGGTACTTCTAAAAAAAAGGGGTCATTTTTAGGAGGTTCAAAGGGTTCTTTATTTTTGGGAAGGTCCATCTTCAAGAAACTTGAAGGGAATTTTCAAATTTTTGAATGGTGCATTTCAAAAAGTCTAAAAGGATTGTCTGTGGGAAGAAAATTAGAATAAAAATGCTAAAGCAAAATATCCTTTCAAAACTCTGAAGGGTACTCTTTCTTTTCAAAAGGAGCATTTTAGAGAGCTTTGAAGGGTACTTTCCTTTAGAAAAGGGCACTTAGAAAAATTCCTAAAGACTTTCTCTTTTAGGAATAAGATTTGAAATTAAAATTCTTAAAAAAAACTTGAAGAAAGTTGGTCCAAAGAAATAAGTTTGGGAAAATTGTTTGAAGAAATTAGTCTAGGAAAAGTGGTTAGGGGAAATAATGCCAAAATGGCTAAAACAAGTTGTCTAAAGGAATTGTTGATGAGCTCACAAATGTCAAATTCAACCCCTACAAGTAGCTATTGGCATTTTAAGAGATCAAAAGGGTTCATCAAGATTGCTATGATTTTGACACTTGTCAAGATCTCATGATAAAAAATCAATGATGTGAGCACAAGTCAAAGGATCTCAACCAGACTTGAGTTAGACCAAATGCATTAAAAGGACCAAGTGTTTATAGTAAGGCTCTATAGAGGAAAAAATATGCCTTCTAGACCTAATAAAGATCAAAAGAAGACACACAATCTATAGACTTACATCGACATAAATAGATACAAGAAAACTAATGTCTTTAGATTAGTTTTCCATCTATAGGAAAGATCTAGTCTAGGTTTCAAATTAGGAAATGATATATGAAATTAATGGAGAGGCCCTCATCCTTCAATAGGGCCATCATTTCTAATAAATATCCACTTAATTTAGAAGTAACATGGCTCAGTCTAGATTCAAGGATATGGGGATTTCATCCTTATACATGCAGGACATGCAAAGTGAGGGAGCATGCCAAGTTTTTAATGCAAGGATAAAATCATTCACACTTGGTAGAGACATGTAGCTACCCATGACATAACTCTCTTAGCTCCAAAAATGGGAGACATGAATGCATAGGGGAATTGAGGAGATTTATGATGATCTTAGGAGGTTTATCTCATGATCAAGGTAGTTGCATGCTTTGAATGCAAAAGAGCTCAAGGACAATAGTCATGGTTACAACCATTTATGACCCCCATCTCTATTTTCTCATGCAATACCCCTATTACCTCATCCATTTATATTATAAATAGAGGCTTTTGAGCCAAAAAATGGATCCCTCAATTGGTGATAGAGTTACTCTATCAAAATCACCTTGTAAACAATCTTTTGAAGCAATAAAATAAACTTTCTAACTCTAGTTTGGATTGAAGTGTGCATTATTTGGGTTTTAACTTGTAGAATGTATGTCTATTTTCATCATCTATGAATCCTCCACACACATTTCTTTAATTCTTTTAGTCCCTTGTAGGTTGTGTGAAGTGTTAGAATTGGTTCCTTCTTGAAGTTTCACAAGTTTATAGTGTTTCATATAAACCTATTTCTATATATCCTTCAAATTTTAGGATTTCCCTTCAACCTCCATATTAAATAGTTATGATTGCAGCCTTGAGATAGGATCAAAATAGCTTATGTCTTACTTAGGTTCATTAGTAGTTGTTAAGGTTTCCAGGCTGAAAGTGGATCATTTCATATTTTGGTGCATCACCATCCTTAGCTTAGGTTACCTTTTCATGTTATATCTCTCTCCCTTTTCCTTTATTAGTAGTAGATTATAGTGTGGGAAACAAGCCAACATACATTATTTGAGGAGTTAGCCTCATTAAAAATCCTAGAGGTTCAACCTCACTATAAGATACCCACAAATTGAGGTTGTTCTAATATTGTAGCTATAAGTGAGAGATCCTGAAAAAATCTCCCACAAGGGTGTAATTCTAGCCTACCACAGTTTCTAGCATGCTCGATGGGACCATTTTCAAGGAATATTTGTCAATTTCAATGCTGGTTTGATCAATTTGTAGTGGTTATAGCTTTCATATTTTAGTATTTGGTGACTCTGAAGAACACTCAATAATTTGGTGGTAGAATAATAACTATCTTTTATGCCAAAGGTGACTACAAGATCAACTTCTAGAGGTATTCCTTTTGATTTTGTTAAACTCCCCTTTGTTAGGGTGTGGAGCTAAAAGATTCAATTATTTGCAGACATGAAGAAGAGGTTGCTGAAGAACTAGAAGCACCGGCATCGGCAGCATGACCGACGTCAGTCAGATGCAGTGCAGAAGGCAACTGGCGATGACAGCTAGTCAGCTGATGTCAATAGCACCAGGCAAGCAGGGACTGGCATCGGTCACCTGTGCATTCCAGAACTGCTGTTGATGAATAGTCAGTTAAGTGAAGCGAGTGTTTGCATGTTAAAGGACTAATTACAATCACGAGCTGCATGTCTAATTATTGTAGTTAGATTTTTATTTTTGTAACCATGGGATTCTATTTAAAGACCCATGAGGCATGTATTGTAATTATCAAGAAGGCAAGTAAAAGCATTGAAATGAGCAAGGTCAAGGAGATCTATAGGTGTAAGGTCAAGGAGATCAGCTGAAGCATTCAAGGAGGGATAGCAACTCAGGTTATAGAGTTGGTTTGTGTTGAGCAAGAGAGAGAGGGAAGAAGGTCTTGAGGTGTGGCAAGCCTTTGAGGTGGAGGAAGAAGTGGCATCTTCCTTATTGTATTTTCTTCTAGTAATATCTAATACAAGAGTGTGTATTGTCTCTCAAATTCTTTGATGTCTCAAGTTTCTAGTTAATTATTCATTCTGGTATAATTCTTTGTTTAATTGCTTATAAGAAAGTAATCAATTGTGCTTCCGTTGGATAATGGGTCTCCTAATAGTTGGTATTAGAGCTACAGTTTGCAGGAAGCAAGGTACTATTTGTTGATTATAGGTCACTCACAGGTTTTTGATTGAGTGGGAGTTCAGCAATGGTAGAAGAAAGTAAGCTACGAATGGAGAAGTTTAACGGCAAGAATTATCAACATTGGAGGATGCAGATAGAGGATTATCTATATCAGAAGGATTTGTACTTAGCATTGGGTGGGGTTGCATGCAAGCCCACAGATATAAAGGATGAAGAATGGAGTGTTCTTGATCGAAAGGCTCTCAGTTCCATAAGGTTGAGCCTTGCATCATCTGTGATTTCTAGCTTATCACAGTGCAAGACAACGAAAGAGTTGATAAAGTCCTTGGCAAATTTATATGAAAAGCCCTTAGCTTCTAATAAGGTATATCTTATGAAGCAGCTATTTACTTTGAAAATGTAGGAAGGTGGATTGCTACATACTCATCTCAGTGATTTCCATGGTTTGGTAAACCAGCTAGCTTCAGTCAATATTGTTTTTGATGATGAGGTAAAGGCTCTCTTGATTTTA
Organism: Torreya grandis; assembly: GCA_037957365.1. Taxonomy (NCBI): domain Eukaryota; kingdom Viridiplantae; phylum Streptophyta; class Pinopsida; order Cupressales; family Taxaceae; genus Torreya; species Torreya grandis. The sequence continues at coordinate 1,746,252 of JARHVA010003906.1, forward strand.
TGTTCTTTGCCTGAAAGTTGGGACAATTTGGTTATGGTAGTAAGTAATTCTGCATCTACTTCTAAAATCTTAAAAGTTGATGATGTTGTGAGTGTGATCTTGAATGAGGAAATATGCAAGAGAAGCACAGGTGAATCATCAGGTAATGCTCTAAGTGCAGAAAGGAGGGGAAGGTAAAGGGAGAAGGTTGAGCAAGGGAAATCAAGGTCGGGAAGGAGATTCGAGTCCAAAGGTGTTACCTGTTGGTTTTGTGGAAAGAAAGGAAATACAAAGGAGTGTTGGTTGAGAGATAAAGAGAATCAACATGCAAGTTTTGAAGAAGCAAAGGATGCAAATATTGTGGTACAAGATGCTCTCATACTTTCTTTGGATAGTCAGGTAGGATCATGGATTTTAGATTCTGGTTCATCTTTTCATGCATCCCCAAACAAAGATTTGTTCCATGAGTATGAACAGGGAGACTTTGGAGTGCTTTATTTAGGGGATGGTACGCCTTGTCAGATAGTTGGCAAAGGGAAAGTGTAGCTGAGATTGCAGATTGACAACACATGGGTGTTGAAGGAGGTCATGCATGTTCCAATTCTGAGGCAGAGTTTGATTTCTATAGGAAGGTTGGGTGATGAGGGATGCATAATAACCCTCACAACAGACTCTTGGAAGGTTACCAAGGGTGTACTTGTTCTAGCAAGAGGTAAGAAAGTAGATACTCTTTATCTATCTACTTGTATTGCTGATTCTACTTCTAGTTTATCTACTTCAGCTGTAGATTCGAAGATGTGGCTTAATAGGCTTGGTCACATGAATAAGAAGGGAATGGACGTTCTTGATTCAAAAGGTATGTGTTTAGATTCGGAAAGCATAGATAGAGTTCATTGCAGAAAAAGGAAATTCGATGCTTTTGACAGGAACAAAGAAGCCTTGGTGTTTATGGAGGAGATGAAGGACAGAGATCAGTCACAGGGGCTGAATAAATCTGAGCAAGGCAGCATGGACAGAGGTTTGATCCAAGATGAGCTCCCGGATGAAAAATTCATCACTTACAAAAAAACATAGGTACCGATGTCGGTGATCCCATGGCACTGACATCGGCCAGACAGAAACTGACATTGGTCATGTGTAGACCAGCAGGGTCGGTAGGTCGGGCAGGAGAAGTCTAACGTCGGTCATCAGGACCGATGTTGATAGGAGGGACACCGGCGTCGGCTAGGGAAACAATGTCGGCAGTCAGGGTCAGTGCAGGGAATTGACATCGGTCAGGAGCAGAATGGGAGATGGCCAAGATCAGTCACTGAAACGGATGTTGGGTGGATAGCTAGCTGTCAAAGAGTCTCAAACACCCATATGAAGGTCAGAAATGGTAAGTGAACCTCATATTCATTGTTTACCTTCTTTATATTGCTTACTGATGGTCAAGAACTAGGAAGATGAAAGAAGCAATGTAGGTAGAATCTAGATGCAGTGGGAGCTTGGCATGGATGAGGAGTGTGAGTCCTTGGAGAAGAACCAAACAGGTAATTGTTGGTAGAGTTGTCAGCTGGAAGAAAGCACTGGATAGAGAGACGGATTCCCATATTAGAGAAGAGAGTGGATGGACACGTGAGACAGAAGGCTATGGTATATGGTCTTGATTAGGCTGTAGAACAATGGAGGTTTGACCATTGTATTTTATCTTTACCAAGTTGGATAATATTAACTACATTATCCTATTACTGTATTTTGTTACTTGTTGCAGGGTTTCATATACAGGGAGTTTTTTGAGCTAAGGGTAGAGTTGGTTCAAAAGTATGTCATGAAGAATTTGGGAGCAGCAAAATTCTTTTGGCATAAGTGACAGGTATGGCATCATAGGTTTGCATGGTGGTTGGTCTTCAAGAGTGACTTTGAAGAGGGATACAGAGCCAAGGGAACAAAATAGATGGTGTACAGGTACAGGTACAGTAGTAGCTATTTATCTCCAAGTGGGAGATTGTTAGGGTGTGGAGCTAAAAGCTTCAACTATTTGCAGACACAAAGAAGAGGTTGTTGAAGAACTAGAAGCACTGGCATCAGCAGCATGACCGATGTCGGTCAGATGCAGTGCAGAAGGCAACAAGTGATGGTAGCTAGTCAGCCGATGTTGACAGCACTAGGCAAGTAGGGACCGGCGTCGATCGCCTGTGCGTTCTAGAACTACTGTTGACGAACAGTCAGTTAAGTGAAGTGAGTGTTTACATGTTAAAAGACTAATTATAGTCACGAGCTGCGTGTCTAATTATTGTAGTTAGATTTCTATTTTTGTAACCATGGGATTTTATTTAAAGACCCATGAGGCATGTATTGTAATTATCAAGAAGGCAAGTAAAAGCATTGAAGCAAGCAAGGTCAAGGAGATCAACTGAAGCATTCAAGGAGGGATAGCAACTCAGGTTATAGAGTTGGTTTGTGTTGAGCAAGAGAGAGAGGGAAGAAGGTCTTGAGGTGTGGCAAGCCTTTGAGGTGGAGGAAGAAGTGGCATCTTCCTTATTGTATTTTCTTCTAGTAATATCTAATACAAGAGTGTGTATTGTCTCTCAAATTCTTTGTTGTCTCAAGTTTCTAGTTACTTATTCATTCTGGTATAATTTTGTGTTTAATTGCTTATAAGAAAGTAATCAATTGTGCTTTCGTTGGATAAGGGGTCTCCTAACACCCTTAAATTTAGCCAAAAGGTTAAGGTTCACCAATACTCTACCATATTTAAGGAAACCTTTTCCTATCCTAGTCTCAAGGCATACCCTTGAAAAAAACCTCTTGATAGTTTCCCATATTACCATGATTCCCTCAAGAGATTTTATAGGCTTTAGTGTCTAAAGTACTTTGAATCTACCACAATACGATCCTATGCCAATATAATCTCTCAAAAGAATCCCATATTTTATAGGAGACCAAGCTATAACCCCTATTAAACACATCAATGACATAGCCAATTTTTGAAATATCCATAATGTTGTTGTAGAAAATATAGCTATTAGATTGTTATTTGTATCCCTTAAGGGAAAAGCTTTAGATTGGTATAGAGGCTTAGATTTTAATTCTATTCAATCATGGAATTAGCTAGGAGTGGCCTTGTGTAATATATTTTTAGATAAGAGTTACCATTTGTCACTATTAGAATAGCTTACCACAATCAAGAGAGCCCCCGATGAAGTCATGCAAGACTTCAACATAAGATTCCAAAAAGCTTTGGATAGAATTCTAGCCTCTATTAGACCATCCCCTAACTTTGCATTACTATATTACTTGAAGGCTCTAAATAGAAATATAGCTATAATTATCCAATCCATGGGAGGGGACATATTAATAGATGCTTATGAGGTGGATATTAAAGTAGAAAATTACCTAGTTTAGACTGGCAAGCTTACTCCTAGATCCCCAATGCCTCTTTTCCCTAAAATTAGACCACCCCTTGTGGTTATTCTCCCACTTGATGTTATTCTTCCAACTCCAAAAATTTCTGCTATACCTTCATCTAAATAATAAAAGGCCTCCACAAGTGGATCAAGTGATTCCCAAGAGCATAAAAATTACCTAGAACTTAAGAGCATGCTCCAATCCTTGGGAAATGATGTAGTAAATGTTAAAAGGAAGAAAACTTAGTTAAATATACCTTATCAAGCTCCATATCAGCCTCAACAATCTTCTTATGAATAAAATAGGCCATCCTACAAGAGAAGTTTCCAAAGCCAAAACTATGAGCAAGGGCAAGGATAGCCTGGCTACAATAAGTAGAGCAGCTAGAACCAAAATATCATAGGATCTTCCAACTCCTTAGTTCCTATTCAATATAATATGGCTCAAGAGGCTGAAGGGACCATACCTTGAGATCAATATTTTAGGTAATCTATTATCCCAACTAATGGTTTTAACCAGGCATTCAATGACCAATAGTAGCAAGCTATGGCTTATGGATACAATTAAGCCTTAATGTCTCAAAATGCATAGATCCCCATGATGACAAAACTAGGGTAGTCTTCACAAGACCAAGATCTGATCAGGTACCAAATCAACTATATGATATAATGGTCTTTAGTGAGTAAGAAGAGTGTTATACACTCAATCAGTAGGGTAGTTCTAGCCAAGCATACATTCTAGTGGCAGCTAATACAAGGTTCAAAATAAGGAATATAGATAGTAATCAAGAGGTAGTCAAGGATCGTCCTACTATTACTCCATTACTATCAAATCCAAGTGAACCTAATACTACTCTAAAGGTTCTAATAGCTCTAAAGAATCAGAATCAAGGGACCCATTTTGATCCACAAAACACATAAATTTAACAAACAATAATAGTGCCCCCCAAAACATAGGTGAAGGTTGGTGGTCCACCAATCAACACTATTGAGAAAATGAATAAATATAATGTGAGTTTACCAATGTGGGACATGTTTTCCATGTCTGGTCAAGTGGATATCCTTCAAGAAGGTTTGTCCAAGATAAGTGTTAAAATAACTACAAGAAAATAAACAAGTAAAGATACTGAGGTCTTCACTAGTGCAACCTAAGGTCCTATGAGAGAAGGATCAAGTAAGGTCGTCAAACCTCTTTTGTTATACATTTAATTAATCATTGGTGATTCCTTGGTGTATAATTTCTTGGTAGATATTGGAGCTAGCACTTCAGTAATGCCAAAGTCTATAGCTGATCAGAAGAACCTCAAATATGAGCCACATACTAAGGGAGTTCTATAGCTTGATGGTTTTTTCACAAAGCTATCTTCTATCATCAAGGATTTGGGCTTGACCCTATATGTTTGTCCTAGTGTTTTGGTGGTTTAGGATGTGTTTATCCTTGATTTAACTCCTCACTTAATGTTATGCCTTTATAGAGAATTCCTAGCCAAAATCAAGGGTTATCTAGTAGAAGATTGGTTCTACATGGATTTTAGAAAAAGGTATTGTTAGGTTGTGGAGCTAAAATTTTCACTGATGTAGAAATTGGAGGAGGTTGCTGAAGTGTCATAGACATCGGTGTTGGTTAGGCCAACTGACGTCGATCAGTATTAGATAGGAAGAGCAACCAATGTCAGTCAGGGATCGGTCGGCATCGGTCACCTCCAGGCAGACAGAGACCAATGTCGATCGCCTGTGCGATTTCAGAACTACTCATTGCACAAATAGTTTGTTAACAAACTGAGTGTTTGCATGTTAAGAGCCAATTATAGACTTGAAGCTGTGGATCTAATTATTGTAATTAGGTGTCTAATTATTGTTTGTATGAGATCTATATAATAGAATCATGGGCTATATTGTAATTTATGCTAGAGAGTAAGAGAGCAAAATATTAGCTCTTTTTGTGTGTGAAGAGAGCCTGGTGTGTTCCTCCTAGTACCACAGTACCAAGTGTGGGTGCTAGTTTGGAGAATCAGAAGGGTTCTTCATGTATGTATGATCTTGGTCAAAGGTGTGCATGGCTACGTTAGGAGATCTGCATGGTAAATAAAATCATTGATATGCAGGTGTATGTGTGTGCAAGGTCTAAGGTTTATAGGTGTGCAAAACTAGATTGATTTGTAGGTGGCAGCAGGATCAAAGTGACAGCAACACAACAGGGAGCAAAATCAGGTAGGATCTACTTGGAGTACGATGTGTACTCAGAAAGAGAACAAAGAGGAAGGCAAGGAAGATCCTTCCAAAGTAAGATCATTTGAGTTGCAGGTTCATGGGAGATCTACTTGGAGTGTGTTGTGCACTTGGTTGAGTATGTGTATATACTCGATGTACTGGCAGTAGTGGATACTGACTAGTTGGAGGTGAACACCAACTCTGTGTTTGAGTTGTGTGTTGGGACTGTAAGAGAGAGAGAGAGCTTTGAGGAAAGAATTACTATACACTTGAGGTGTGGGAAGCCTATGAGAGGTGTGAAGAAGAAGTGCAATCTTCTTTATTGTATTCTTTTTTGGATGAGTATTAATACAATTGGGTATTGTCTCTCATATTTTGTGTTGTTTCTAATTTTTAGTTGCTTGTTACTTCTGGTTAATTCTGCATATTTAAGTTGCTTGTGCATGGTAATCAATTGTGCTTCCATATTTCCCAACAAGTGGAATCAGAGCTAAGGTTGCAGGGAGCAGGTTTTGTGTTTGATATAGGTCACTCTCAGGGGTTTCTAATTGAGTGGGAGTATAGCAACAATAAAAGAAAGTAAGCTAAGAATGGAGGAATTCAAAGGCACAAATGATCAATTACGGTGTTATGGAAAGAAAGAGTAGGTAAATAAAAATTGTTGGTTGGTAAAAGATCAACATGAAGGAACTGAAGAAGCAGATGTTGTAGGTGTTGTTGCATAGGATGCTCTGGGAGGTTTCTTGGATAAAGTAGAATCTTGTTTTATAGATTCTGTTGCCTCTTTCCATGCAGTCCGAAATAGAGTATTTTTCTATGTTAAGGTCTTTGGAGACTTTGGAAAGATTTATTTAGGGGCTGGTGTGCCTTACCAAAGAATTGGCAAAGAGGAAGTGAAACTGAAATTGCAGGCGGCCAACACATGGGTGTTAAAGGAGGTCATGTAGGTCCCAGGCTTGAAGATGTGGCTAATTTTTTCAAGAAAGTTAGGTGATGAGAGATGCATAGAAACTCTCATAGTGGATGCACTTGAATTAACTGGTGGTAAGAAAGCAGGTACTCTTTATCTACTTGCTTATATTACTGATTCTTCTTCTGTTGCGAAGACTTTGTAGGCTTGGTCACATGAGCAAGAAGGAGATGCATGTTCTTAAGCAGAAGATAGATGTGTTTGATAGACTTAAGAATCAGAAAGCCTTGGTGTTCTTGGAGGAGATGACGGATAGAGTTTAGTTGATGGGGCTAGATACTTTTGAGCAAGGTAGTTTAGATAGGGTTTTGATCCATGGAGAGCTCACGGGTAAAAAGTCACCACTCACAGGTGAACATAGTTACTGGCGTCAGTCAGAGGGAACTGGCGTTGAACAAATAGGTGCCGATGTCAGTCATGTGTAGACTAGAGCCAGTGGTTTTAGGCAGGGTGGCTACCGACGTCAGTTAGGGAATCGATGTCGGTGACCAGGTAAGACTGATGTTGGTCACATAATTGACATCGATAAAAAGGATAGTCGCATGGGAACTAACATCGATCAGATGCAGATTGTGTGGTGACTGAGGTCGGTCATTGTAATGGATTTTTGGTAGATAACAAGCTATTAAGGAGTCTCAAATGCCCATATGGAAGACTGAAAGTGGTAAGTAAGCCTCAAATTCATTATTCCTCTTCTTTATACTTGTTGCTCACTACAGAGCAGGAAGGATCCAGGAAACAGTGGGAGCTTGGCATGAACAGGATGCATAACCAAACGGGAGATTTGATAGGGTTGCCAGCCAGTATGAAAGCATTGAGAGATGAATGGATACCTTAGTTAAAGAATAGAGAGAATGGATACATGAGATGGAAGGCTAGGTCATATGGTCTTGAGGAAGCTGCAGGATAGTGGTATAGGTTTTGATAGGTGGATGACAAAGTAGAGCTTTAGTCAATGTTAGTGTAACCATTGTGTTTGTTTTACCAGGTGGATGATGATTGCAACATTATCTTGTTATTGTATGTGGATGGTATGCTAGCTAGCAGGTTTTTACATACAGGGTTTTGCTAAGCTAAGGGTAAGGTTAGTTCAGTGGCATGTCATGAAGAATTTGGTGCAGTGAAATTCTTTGGCATGAGAGACATGGAAGATCACAGGTTGATTTTATCTCTAGTGGGAGCTGATGTGAATCAGGTGTTGGCAAGGTTCAATACATAAGATGTAGAACTAGAGCACACCAAGGGCTGGATAGTTTAGTGTCTGAAATCACATGAGGTCTGGTATAGACCTGAGTTTTCCCCAATAGTGGGAGCTGTCAGAGAGTTAGGAGCCAATTTGGGGAAGTGGGTTCTCAGGTATTTGAGAGGGACCAGTAGCAGGTATACATGCTATGTAGGGTCAGGACTTCACTACATGGGTTTATAGGTTTGGATGTGGTAGGTTACTTGGATGACAGGAGGTGCACCACAGGTTGTGTGGTGGGTGGTCTTTAGGATTGATCTTAAAGAGGGATACAAGTCAGGAAATAGATTAGACGGGGTGCAGGTATAGGTACAGTGTAGTTGTTTATCTTTAAGTGGGAGATTGTTAGGTTGTGGAGCTAAAATCTTCACTGATGCAGACATTGGAAGAGGTTGCTGAAGTGTCACAGACACCAGCGTCGATCAAGCCAACTGATGTCGGTCAGTATTAGACAGGAAGAGTAACCGATGTCAATCAGGGATCAGCTGGCATCGGTCACCTCCAGGTAGACAGAGACCAATGTCGATCACCTGTGTGGTTCTGGAACTGCTCGTTGCATGAATAATTTTTTAACAAACTGAGTGTTTGCATGTTAAGAGCCAATTATAGACTTGAAGCTATAGATCTAATTATTGTAATTAGGTGTCTAATTATTGTTTGCATGAGATCTATATAATAGACTCATGGGATGTATTGTAATTTGTGATAGAGAGTAAGAGAGCAAAATATTAGCTCCTTCTCTGTGTCAAGAGAGCATGGTGTGTTCCTCCTAGTACCATAGTACCAAGTGTGGGTGCTAGTTTGGAGAATCAGAAGGGTTCTTCATGTATGTATTATCTTGGTCAACAGGAGTGCATGGCTACATTAAGAGATCTGCATGGTAAGTAAGATCATTGATATTCAAGTGTATGTGTGTGCAAGGTCTAAGGTTTGTAGGTGTGCAGAACTAGATTGATTTGTAGGTGGCAACAGGATCAAAGTGACAGCAACACAACAGGGAGCAAGATCAGGCAGGATCTACTTGGAGTATGGTGTGTACTCAGAAAGAGAGCAAAGAGGAAGGCAAGGAAGATCCTTCCAAAGTAAGATCATTTGAGTTGAAGGTTCGTGGGAGATCTACTTGGAGTGTGTTGTGCACTCGGTTGAGTATGTGTATATACTCAGTGTACTGGCAGTAGTGGATACTGACTGGTTGGAGGTGAACACCAACTCTATGTTTGAGTTGTGTGTTGGGACCGTAAGAGACAGAGCTTTGAGGAAAGAATTACTGTACACTTGAGGTGTGGGAAGCCTCTGAGAGGTGTGAAGAAGAAGTGCAATCTTCTTTATTTTATTCTTTTTTGGATGAGTATTAATACAATTGGGTATTGTCTCTCATATTCTATGTTGTTTTTGATTTCTGGTTGCTTGTTATTTCTGGTTAATTCCACATATTTAAGTTGCTTGTGCATGGTAATCAATTATGCTTCCATATTTACCAATAGGTATGGGACCAAGGTATCAATCAAGCCTAAGCCCATGCCACAATTTCATATTGAGATCCATCAGCTAGATAACATAAACCTCAATTGTACTATCATTGATGAGGATGAATTTACAAATGGTCAAGAACTAAATACTTATCCTAAGGAGATTATAGACTTATGCTTAGATGAGTTATGAGGGGATAATCAAATTTTCAACCCTTTATATGGTTTCAAAGAAAGAGACATGGGTGTCTATTTGATACATGAAGAAAATCAACTCATGCCTTCCCTCACTGGAGCTAAAGAAGACCTCAATAATATGTAAAAGTTGTTATTTGATGGTTTAAGGAGCAAAACTAGAGTAGGTGCAAGGACAATGCTAGTTTCCCCTTCAGATGATAAGTATTTCTCTTCTTATAGGTTCTGTTGATGTCTTAAAATTGTGCTAGATCTTAATCAACAACAATGGGAAGTTTCAAGCTGTGGGACAATGCGGCTTGAAAACAACCTCCAGATTTTAAAGAAGCTAGTATCTTCTTTTGTATTGGGTGTTGGGGAAAAGGGATAGGAGACTAAACAGAAACACAAAATGTAAGAATTGAAACCTAACTATGGCGATGCACCTGAGAGTAATCCTAATCCTAACCTGAGCATAGTGAAACTATTATGTGATTCTATTACATTTAAGAGTAGACAAGTGCATGATCAATGTAAAAGATTGGAATAACAGAAACAGAGGCTCACAACAGGGGAGTCTTTTGTTGAGATACAAGAATTGTCAACAAAGGCATAGTGTTCAATCTTCTTAATATAATCTTCCAATCACATAGGAGGTGCAGAAGTCATGCACAGTCATGTAAATCTTTAGATTCAATAAAATGATACAAAAGCAAATAACATTTCCAATCACCACACTAGAAAATCTACAGTATAGACTACTTTGTAAACAACACAAATAACATCAACAAAGGCATGAAGCTCAAATTTCCTCAATTCATTCAGCCACATAAGGGGCACAAAAACATGCATGATTACATAAACTTTACAACTCAAGAAAATTGAGACAAGAGCAAATGATATTATTAGCCACAAACTTTATATAGTCTAAAACTATGAGAATTCCCCACCCTTTTTGATTTTACAATCCTCTTTATATAGCCTTGGATGTCTCTTTAGATCACTTCCTTTCCCACACAATTTTCTCTATCCTTCACCTCCTTAGTTGCTCAACTATCAATTCTACCTCCACTATTAGGGGACAAACAGATGGCACCTTTAATGCTGTGGGGGGTCCAAAAAACTACCCGATCACTATTCTATCTACTCGAATTAACTCCAGCCAATTTTCCCTCCATTTCACTTTAACAGATAGATAGACACTCTATTATATTAGATACAGGAGAAGACACTTAGCCGATTCATGAAAATTCTCTTTATGGTCTAGGAGGCATTAGAGGATGACACTTGGCACCTTTTGCCTGATTCATCAAAGACATGTGGCTCTCTCTACTTCCCGTGTAGTAACACTAGGGGCATATATCAGACTCTGATGGATGGCGACATTTGGCAGCTTCCGTAGACTTTTGAAGTAACACCTAGGACCCACCACCATTTTATATTTGTCAATAGAGCTTGATGATGATTCTCATGGGCATTGACATGTGGAGGCTTCTGCTACATCAAGGAAGATAAGTGGCATCTTTTGCTTCTTAGTCTAAAGGTATGTGGTGCCTTCTGCTACCTTTTGGGGATGGAGCAAAGGGATCAGAGAATGACACTTGGCAGCCTCCACTGCTTTGCTGCTCTATGTTGAAAGTCTTTGAATGAAGTGCGGACACTGATATGAGACATGGATGCTGACACGTGGCATGTCCTACTTGACTACGACTGGGTATGTGGCACGGTCTGTGGTTCTCGAAGGTTACAAAAAGGGGACTCAGGGGACACCAACTATTGGCTTTGTCTCTCAAAAAGTGACACTTGGTAGCATTCACTTGAACTAATACTTGGGCAAAAATGAGATGAAGGAAATAGGAAGGGGAAAAAGACCTGCTCAGAGGGTGACACTTGGCAGCTTTCGCTGCATCTCAACACTTAGGTAAAATGAACCGGCCCTCTGCTTCAAAATTTTGCCACTATGACCAAGGCATGCAGGAACCAAAATTGTAGTGCTCGAATAAAAAATAAATTAAATATGACATAGATTAAAAATTACTCTATAGTTATTAGCGACCACTGGGACTTTTGAGCCTACTAAAAAAGAACCAGACTCCCGCTACGCAGTCACATGCTCAAAAGACACTTATTTATAAGAATAGAGCAAGAAAGAAAGAATGGGAAAATAGAGCAACAAAACTGAAAGCAAACTACTATATACAGCTAATTAGGTATATATGCCTCCCTCTCAGATCAAAAGGAACATTTCTAAAGTCCCCTTTCTGGCAAAAAGACTTATAGTGGCAGACAAGTGGCTGAAAGAAAAAGAGATTTGGTGACTTGCTCCTCTTCCCTATCACCTTGCTTGGCTTATATTTGAGTGGATCACAATCAAACATGATTCCAACATATACATACTCTGCTTGCCCTTGGAAGCTTGTCGAATGTTGGTCCCTCAGACTGGTGCTCTTCACCAAAAAATTAGTGGCTGTTGGTTTATCACCGTTAGCCCTTTGTTCTACACATTCCCTCTGCAGTGCATCATGGCTTGACCCATTTCCTTCTGCTTCATGGTGGACAACATCAAACTCATCCTTTGTTGCATTATCCTCCTCTTTCATGACTTTATCCTTTTGAAAGGATAATCTTGAAAGAGTGCAATAATTTTGCACATATAATTGAGGCTTAATGTTGTTCTGTTCATCTATAACCAATTCATAGCTATCTTGCAAAGTGAGAAGAAAGTCTGAGATTATTTCCTCCTCATCAGCATTCCAGCTTGCATAATTTATTAGGGGTATAGGGGCTCCCATATTTGGTACAGGTTGAAACTGATTGGCTCAGAATCATTGTTGGTGTCGATAAAAACCTCCAAAGGTAGATTGGCTAAGGAATACACCAAAATTCTTCAACTCCTTGAAAGATTGGTCCCATCGGGCATGCCAAAAACTGTTAATGTCTTAAAATTGTGCTAGATCTTAATCAACAACAATGGGAAGTTTCAAGCTATGGGATAATGTGGCTTGAAAACAACCTCCAGATTTTAATGAAGCTAGTCTCTTCTTTTGTATTGGGTGTTGGGGAAAAGGGATAGGAGACTAAACAGAAATGCAAAATGCAGGAATTGAAACCTAACTATGGCAATGTGCCTGAGAGTAATCCTAATCCTAACCTGAGCATAGTGAAACTATTATGTGATTCTATTACATTTAAGAGCAGACAAGTGCATGATCAATGTAGAAGATTGGAATAACAGAAACAGAGGCTCACAACAAGGGAGTCTTTTGCTGAGATACAAGAATTGTCAACAAAGGCATAGTGTTCAATCTTCTTAATAGAATCTTCCAATCACATAGGAGGCACAGAAGTCACGCACAGTCATGTAAATCTTCAGATTCAAGAAAATGAGACAAAAGCAAATAACATTTCCAATCACCGTAATAAAAAATCTACAGTATAGACTACTTTGCAAACAACACAGATAACATCAACAAAGGCATGGAGCTCAAATTTCCTCAATTCATTTAGCTACATAAGGGGCATAGAAACATGCATGATTACATAAACTTTACAACTCAAAAAAATTGAGATAAGAGCAAATGATATTATTGGCCACAAACTTCAGATAGTCTAAAACTATGAGAATTCCCCCCCTTTTTGATTTTACAATCCTCTTTATATTTCTTTGGATGTCTCTTTAGATCACTTCCTTTCTCGCACAATTTTCTCTATCCTTCACCTCCTTGGTCGATCAACTCTCAATTCTACCTCCACTATTAGGGGACAAACAGACAGCATGTTTAATGTTGTGGGGGGCTCCAAAAAACTACTCGATCACTGTTCTATCTACTCGAATTAACTCCAACCAATTTTCCCTCCATTTCACTTTAACAGATAGATGAACACTCTATTCTATTAGATACAGGAGAAGACACTTAGCTGATTTATGATAATTCTCTTTATGGTCTAGGAGGCACCAGAGGATGACATTTGGCACCTTCCACTTGATTCATCAAAGACACGCGGCTCTCTCCGCTTCTTGTGTAGTAACACTAGGGGCATATATCGGACTCTGACAGATGGCAAAATTTGGTAGCTTCTGTAGACTTTTGAAGTAACACCCAGGACCCACCACTATTTTATATTTGTCATTAGAGCTTGATGATGATTCTCTTGGGTGTTGACATGTGAAGGCTTCTACTACTTCGAGGAAGATAAGTGGCATCTTCTGCTTCTTCGTCTAAAGGTATGTGGTGCCTTTTGCTGCCTTTTGGGGATGGAGCAAAGGGACTAGAGAATGACACTTGGTAGCCTGCACTGCTCTATTGCTCTATGTTGAAAGTCTTTGAATGAAGTGTGGACACTAATATGAGACGTGGATGCTGACATGTGGTGCATCCCACTTGATTGCTACTGGGTATGTGGCACGGTCCGTGGTTCTTAAAGGTTACAAAAAGGGGACTCAGGGGACACCAACTTTCAGCTTTGTTTCCTGGAAAGTGACACTTGGCAGCATTCACTTGAACTAATAATTAGGCAAAAATGAGACGAAGGAAACAAGAAGGGGAAAAAGACCTGCTCAGAGGGTGACACTTGGTAGCTTTTGCTGCATCTCAACACTTAGGCAAAATGAATCGGCCCTCTGCTTTAAAATTTTGCCGCTATGACCAAGGCATGCAGGAACCAAAATTGCAGCACTCGGATAAAAAATAAATTAAATATGACATAGAGTAAAAATTACTCTATAGTTATTGGCATCCACTAGGACTTTTGAGCCTGCTAAAAAAAACCCGACTCCCGCTACGTAGTCATGTGCTCAAAAGACACTTATTTAAAAGAATAGAGTAAGAAAGAAAGAATGGGAAAATAGAGCAACAAAACTGAAAGCAAACTACTATATACAACTAACCAGGTCTATTTGCCTCCCTCCTAGATCAAAAGGAACATTTTTGAAGTCCCCTTCCTAGCAAAAAGACTTATAGTGCTAGATAAGTGGCTGAAAGAAAAAGAGATTTGGTGACTTGCTCCTCTTGCCTGTCACCTTACTTGGCTTATATCCGAGTGGATCAGAATCGAACATGCTTCTGACATATATGTACTCTGCTTGTCCTTGGAAGCTTGTTGAATGTTGGTCCCTTAGACTGGTTGTCTTCACCAAGAAATTAGTGGCTATTGGTTTATCACCGTTAGCCCTTTGTTCTACACATTCCCTCTACAGTGCATCATGGCTTGAGCCATTTCCTTTTGCTTCATGGTGGATAGCGTCAAACTCATCCTTTATTGCATTATCCTCCTCTTATCTTCTTGAAAGTATAATCTTGAAAGAGCACAATAATCTTGCACATATAACTGAGGCTTAATGTTGTTATGTTCATCTATAACAAAATCATAACTATCTTGCAAAGTGAGAAGAAAGTCTGAGATTATTTCCTCCTCATCAGCATTCCAGCTTGCATAATTTCTTGGGGGTACAGGGGCTCCCATATTTGGTACAAGTTGAAACTAATTGGCTCAGAATCATTGTTGGTGTTAATAAAAACCTCCAAAGGTAGATTGGCTGAAGAATATACCAAAATTCTTCAACTCCTTGAAAGATTGGTCCCACCGGGCGTGCCAAAAATTGTTGATGTCTTAAAATTGTGCTAGATCTTAATCAACAACAATGGGAAGTTTCAAGCTGTGGGACAATGCGGCTTGAAAACAACCTCTAGATTTTAAAGAAGCTTGTCTTTCTTTTATATTGGGTGTTGGGGAAAAGGGATAGGAGACTAAACAAAAACACAAAATTCAAGAATTGAAACCTAACTATGGCGATGTGCCTGAGAGTAATCCTAATCTTAACCTGAGCATAGTGAAACTATTATGTGATTCTATTACATTTAAGAGCAGACAAGTGCATGATCAATGTAAAAGATTGGAATAATAGAAATAGAGGCTCACAATAGGGGAGTCTTTTGCTGAGATACAGGAATTGTCAAGAAAGGAATAGTGTTCAATCTTCTTAATAGAATCTTCCAATCACATAGGAGGCGTAGAAGTCATGCACAGTCATGTAAATCTTTAGATTCAAGAAAATGAGACAAAAGCAAATAACATTTCCAATCACCGCACTAGAAAATCTACAGTATAGACTACTTTGTAAACAACATAGATAACATCAACAAAGGCATGGAGCTCAAATTTCCTCAATTCATTCAGCCACATAAGGGGCACAGAAACATGCATGATTACATAAACTTTACAACTCAAGAAAATTGAGACAAGAGCAAATGATATTATTGTCCATAAACTTTAGATAGTCTAAAACTATGAGAATTCCCCTCCTTTTTGATTTTACAATCCTCTTTATATTTCCTTGGATGTCTCTTTAGATCACTTCCTTTCCCACACAATTTTATCTGTCCTTCACCTCCTTAGCTGCTCAACTATCAATTCTGCCTCTGCTATTAGGGGACAAATAGATGGCACCTTTAATGCTATGGGGGGCTCCAAAAAACTACCCAATCACTGTTCTATCTACTCGAATTAACTCTAGCTAATTTTCCCTCCATTTCACTTTAATAGATAGATGGACACTCTGTTCTATTAGATATGGGAGAAGACACTTAGCCAATTCATGAAAATTCTCTTTATGGTCTAGGAGGCACCAGAGGATGACACTTGGCTCCTTCCACCTGATTCATTGAAGACACATGGCTCTCTTCGCTTCCCATGTAGTAACACTAAGGGCATATATCAGACTCTGATGGATGGTGACATTAGGCAGCTTCTGTAGACTTTTGAAGTAACACCTAGGACCCACCACCATTTTATATTTGTCAATAGAGCTTGACGATGATTCTCTTAGGCATTGACATGTGGAGGCTTCTGCTACTTCAAGGAAGATAAGTGGCATCTTCCGCTTCTTCCTCTAAAGGTATGTGGTGCCTTCTGCTACCTTTTGGGGATGGAGCAAAGGGACCAGAGAATGACACTTGGCAACCTACGCTGCTCTGCTGCTCTATGTTGAAATTCTTTGAATGAAGTGTAGACACCGATATGAGATGTGGATGCTGACATGTGGCATGTATTGCTTGAATGCTACTAGGTATGTGGCACGGTCCGTGGTTCTTGAAGGTTACAAAAAGGGGACTCAGGGGATGCCAACTGTCAGCTTTGTCTCTTAGAAAGTGACACTTGGCAGCATTCACTTGAACTAATACTCAGGCAAGAATGAGATGAAGGAAACAAGAAGGGGAAAAAGACCTGCTCAGAGGGTGACACTTGGCAGCTTTCACTGCATCTCAACACTTAGGCAAAATGAATCGACCCTGTACTTCAAAATTCTGCCACTATGACCAAGGCATGTAGGAACCAAAATTGTAGCGCTCAGATAAAAAATAAATTAAATACGACTTAGAGTAAAAAATTACTCTACAGGTTCCATTTTAGTTTCTCCTCCAATGTAATAGAATATAAAGTCCTAATCCTTGGCCTTCAATGGGCTAGTAAGAGGGGAATCAAGTAGTTACAAGTATATGGGGACATTGAGCTTATAGTGAACCAAGTTAGGGGTCTAAACATTATGGATAATACTTTGATGAGGTCCTAAAAAAATATAGTGTGGGACCTAATTGAATATTTTGAAGCCTTTAACATTTAAGTTGTGCCAAGGAATTAGAACTAGCATGCTGATAGGTTAGAAGTTGTGGGAGCCCAATTTGATATTCCAAGTAAGCTAAAAGAGGCCAAGGTTCAACCACATGTCAAGGTGGTGGTGAGGCCATCATTACTAGATAATGAATCCCATTGGAAGGTCTTTAAAAATAACAAACAAATTTCTTGTTTCTTATAACAAGAAGTAGATTTCTCCTCTGCCAACCAAGAAAAGTTTCAATGATAGTATGGGGAGCAAATTATCCAATTAAAATCCAACAAGATTCTTAAGGGACTAGTTACACTTGAGAGTCTCTTCCATGAAGGATAACATATGAGAAAGGATAAGGTAGTAATGTCAACCAATGAAGAAAATTATGAGAGAGTCCTCATCTTTAAAGACAAACTTCTCAAGCTTGGGAAGGTAAGCAGTAAGGTTAAGAGGTAGACATCTTTGCTTGGAAGTACAATGAAATGAAGGGTCTTGATCCAAATTTAGTCCAACATACTATATAACTAGAAGTTAATGCTAAGCATGTGAGGTAAAAACAAAGGTTTGTTAACCCTAAAATAGAAGCACTTATGAGGAGAGATATGATCAAGTTAATTGAATCCAAGATCATCTTTCCCAGCAAGCACTTATCATGGGAGTCAATTTGGTGCCTGTAAGGGAAAAGAGTGGGGAGATTGGGCTATGTGTTGACTTTAGAGATCTAAATAGGGTCTCTTTGAAAGATCATTACCCCTTACCATCCATGGAGCAACTCCTTCAAATGGTTTTTGGTTTGGAATGCTTTTGTCTTTTGGATGGGTACTCAAGATATAACTAGGTGTTGGTAAGATAAGAAGATCAATATAAGACTATCTTCACCATAAAGTGGGGCACATATGCTTATCAAAAGATGTCTTTTGGCTTATCAAATGTTGGGGCCACTTTTTAAAGAGCAATAGACATGGATTTCCAAGGGTTACAAAATCAAATGGTACTAGTCTACTTGGATGAAATCATAGTTTTCTCCAAGGATGCCAATGAACACATGGACCACCTAAGGTTGATCTTAGAGAGATGCAGAGAGAATGGTATCTCTTTGTATCCCAAGAAGTGTGTTTTCTATCTGTAAGGGAAAAATATTGGGGCATATTTTCTCAAAACAAGGATTAGCTATTGATTTTAATAGAATAAGTTTCATCTTGGTCTTATCCTTACCCAAGCATAAGATGGGACTCCAAAGTTTGCTTGGAAAAATAAAATTTGTGAGAAGGTTTATACCTAGTTTTGCAAATTTGGTCAAACCCATCACTGCCATGCTAAAGAAGAACCAAGTGTTTAATTGGTTAAATGAAGATAAATTAACATTTGAGGCTATCAAGAAAGCCATTACCCAAGAACCCACACTCATGAATCTTGATTTCTCAAGAGATTTCATATTATATGCCTTTGCCAATATTGACAATATATTAGCTATGATGATGCAAAAGTATGGTGAAGGACTTGAGCAACCAATAGCCTTTTTCATTCAAGGGTTTGAGGGGTATGAGGTGAGGTATAATTTTTTAGAAAAACAAGTGCTTGTACTGGTAAAAAGACTTAAAAAGTTTAGGCTAATGCTCTCCATTAGAAAAATCTATTTTATGGTATCTTATCTTAGAGTAAGAGACTTCCTTCTTAACAAAGACTTAAATAAAAAGAGAGTTGGTTGGATTACCAAGGTCATAGAGTATGACATGGAGATCAATGTCACTAAGATAGTGAGAGGTAAAGGCTTGTGTGAGCATATGGTTGATGACATTCATGAAGACAAAGAGGTTATCTTGATAACACAAGATAACTCATAGATAGATGTACCTCCACCTGATACTAGTTGGCTTTAGGATATGATACGTTTCTTGATAATAGGTGAGTGCCCACAAGGTATGGATAGTTTAGAATTTAGTCCATACCTTATGCATTAGTTGATGGGGTTTTATTCAGAAAGGACCTTAATGGAGTACTCCTAAGGTGCATAGATGATGACCAAGTGACAAGGCTCTTGTAGAAATTCCATGATGGGCTTGTAGTAGACCATTTTGCTCCAAGGACTACAATAGTAAAAGTGATGAGAGATGGTTATTATTATCCCAACATCTTCAAGGATGCACATGCATGGGTAAGAAAGCATCAAAAGTGTGCTTTATTTGTGGGTAAGAAAATATTGGAAGCTCTTCCTCTCAACCTAATTTAGGTAGAGCAACCCTTCATGTAATGGGGGCTAGATTTCATGGGGATGATCAACCCTCCATCAAGTGCATGACATAGATGGGTGCTTAATGAAACCAAATAATTCACCAAGTGGGTGGAAGTCATTACATTGAAAGAAGTGAGTGAAGGTGCAGTCCTAGACTTCTATGATAACATTATGACCAGCTCTGGTGTTCTATCCACTATCATTTTTGATAATGCATTAGCATTCTTTAGTCTGAAAACGAGTGAATTGGATCTCAAGATGGACATCTACCTTAGCACCTCTTCCAACTATTGTCCTCAAGGAAATGGACTATTTGAGTTTACAAATAATTTTTTTATAAGAATCATCATGAGAACTATGGAACAGAATCAGAGGACATGACACAAAAAAATAAATATAATCTTGTGGGTTGACAGGGTGACTCCTAAAACTACCATTGAAAATTCTCCATATATCTTAGTATATGGAAGGGAGGCCAATTTGCCCATTTCTCTTGAGTTACCTGCATTAGAACTAGCCCATCAACTAGAGTTGATGGAAGATGAGCCCATGCATGTGATGCTTGAAGAACTCATGGAGCTTGAAGAAATGAGAGACCTTGCAATGAAAACACTAGAGTCACTTCAAGCTCAAGTCAAGAAAGCCTTTAAAAAGAGAGCCATAGCAAGGGCCTTTAAGGAAGGGGATTTAGTCCTCAAGTGGGATTCAAATAAGGATAAGCTAGGAAACCATACCAAATTTGATAGCTTATAGAGTGGTCCTTATTTGATCCACAGATGCAATAACATAATGCTTTTCATTTGGCCCAACTAGATGGAGAGGTGATCCATACCAATCAATGGGATTCATATAAAGCCTCGATATTAGAAGAGTTTACAACCATTGTATATATTTTACTTTTTTTATAGTTTTTTCATGTTTTCTTCTAAGAGCCTTGTACACATTCCTTTTTAGTTATGTGTTTCCCTTCCCTAAGTTCCTTGAGCATAGTGTTTGTTTTGTTATTATTTCTTCAAGAGACATTTTCAAAAAGGGTCAGCCTTGTATCTAGTTTTAGACCAGCTCAATTGTAAAGGCTAATAATTCCATTCCAAATGGACTAGATAAGGCAAGTGGTATAGGTTATCAAACATAACAAGCATGCTTCCCTAAGAATCACCGAAGATGTTGGCCATTTTTTGGCCCACATACCAAGCTTGTACCCAGATGAATAAGCTGAGCAAAATTCTAAAGCTTGAAGGTCAAAAAAAAAATTTGTGAACAAGTCTAAAAGGGCTTTAAGACTTTGAAAAATCTAAGTACAAAGACTTTTGGGCTAAGCCTTTACTTTAATTTTTTTTTAGCCTTTTCATTGCTAAGATAGTTTCTTTTGGGACCCTTTTTTTGGCTAAGTGTTGAATTCTTTCGGATAAGTTGTGAAAGATAAAGTTTTTGAAGGGATAATTCTTTCAAACAAAATGTCTAAAGCAAAAGAAAAATATTGAATTCTTTTAGGGAAATTATTTCTCAATAATTTTCGTAAAAACCTATTTCTTTTGGGTGATTTGTTTCAAGTATTTTTGGGCTACGTAGAGGGAATCATTTTAGACATTTTGTCTGAAACAAAAGGCTTGAAGGATTATTTTTATTTCTCAAAAAGTGTACCAAGAAAAAGTTTTGAAGGATATATTTTTCAAAGTTAAGTGGCCAAGATAATTTTCTTGAAGGGATTTTCATGGGAAAATGTTCTGATACAAAAAACCTGAGGGCATTTTCAATTCTTTCGAAGGGCACTTTCAAGAAGCCGAAGGCCACTTGCATTTTTTTAAGGGAATTTTCAAAGGAAAAAAGGTTCTTTTAAAAACTCCAAAGAGTATTTCTCTCAGGAAAATGGCCTAGTTCATTTTTTTCCAAAGGATTTGTTTCTTAGGGAAATGGTCCATTACAAAGTTTTGATGGTCTAAAATGGAAAAGCCAAAGGGTTTTTTCTCAAAGCAGACAACCCATTTTCATGTTCTGAAAGGCATTAAGTAGATTTTTGAAAATATTTTCCAAAGTTAAAGCACAAAAACAAAGTCTTAAAGAATTAGGTCGAAGCAAAAGGCCAAAGGAATTTTAAAGTAAAGGACACATTTCCTTTGGGAAAATTGTTTGAGACAATTTTTTTGAAGGCAGATTTCTTCTAAAACTTTTATCCCAAAACAAATGACCTTTTCAAAATTTGAGGAGCATTTTACAAAGCCAAAAGGACTTTTCCATAATTCTGAAGGGTCCATTGCAAAAAATTTGAAAGGCACTTCTCAGATTAAGGGGTCATTTTCAGGAGCTTCAAAGGGTTATTTCTTTTTGGGAAGGTCCATCTTCAAGAAACTTGAAGGGTATTTTCACATTTCCAAATGGTGTATTTTGAAAAGTCTAAAAGGATTGTTACTTGAAGAAAAATGGTGAAGCAAAAGACATTTTAAAAACTCTAAAGGGTACTCTTTCTTTTCAAAAGGGGTATTTTCAAGAGCTTTGAAGGGTACTTTACCTTCTGAAAGGGCACTTATCAAAAATCCTGAAGACTTTCTCTTTTGAGAAGAGGCTCTAAAAGTAAAAGTCCCAAACAAAACCCGAATAAATTTGGCACAAAGAAATAAGTTAGAGAAAATTGTCTGAAGAAATTAGTTTGGGAAAAGTGTCTAAGGTAAATAATGCCAAAATGGCCAAAACAAGTTGTCAAAGGAATAGATGATGAGATTACATATGTCAACTTCATCCCCTGTAAGTAGCCATTAACATTTAAAGAGATCAAAAGGGTTCATCAAGACTGTCATGAGTTTGACACTTGTCAAGATCTCATGATAAAAGATCAATGGTGTGAGCATAAATCAAAGGAGCTCAAGCAGACTTGAGTTAGACCAAATGCATTAAAAGGACCAAGTGTTGCTAGGATGACTCTATAGAGGAAAAAATAGGCCTTTTAGACCTAATAAAGATCAAAAAAAGATATAAAATATATAGACTTACATCAACATAAATAGATACAAGAAAACTTATGTCTTTAGATTTTTTTCCATCTATATGAAATATCTAGTCCATGTTTCAAAGCAGGAGCTAGTATATGCAATTAATGGAGATGCCCTCATCCTTTAACATGGCCATCATATTTGACAAATAGCTACTCAATGCAGAAGCAAAATGGCTCAATCTAGATTAAAAATATGGGGATTTCATCCTTATACATGCAAGAGATACAAAGTGAGGGAGCGTGCTAAGTTTTTAATGTAAGGATAAAATCATGCACACTTGGTGGAAACATGTAGCTACATATGACATAACTCTCTTACATCTAAAAATGGGAGAATTGAATGCATAAGGGGCTCAAGGAGATTTTTGGTGATCTTAGGCATTTGATCTCATGATCAAGGTAGTTGCATGCTTTGAATGCAAAATAGCTAAATGATAATAATGGTGGTTATAGCCATTTATGACCCCCTCTATATTTTATCATGTAAGCCCCCTCTTCTCTCATTTGTTTCTATTATAAATAGAGGATTTAAAGCCAAATAATGGATCCCTTGATTGATGATAGAGTTACTCTATCAAAATAGACTTGTAAACACTCTTTTGAAGTAATAAGATAAACTTTCTAACTCTAGTTTGGAGTGAAGTGTGCATTATTAGGGTTTTAACTTGTAGAATGTATGTCTCTTTTCATCATCCATGAATCCTCCATGCACCTTTTTTTAATTTATTTTGGTCCTTTGTAGGTTGTGTGAAGTGTTAGACATTGGTGCCTTCTTGAAGTGTCATAAGTTTATAGTGTTTCATAGAGACCTATTTCTATCTATTCTTCGAATTGTAGGGTTTCCCATCGACCTCCATACAAAATACTTATGTTTGTGGCCTTGAGATAGGATCATAATAACCCATGTCTTGGTTAGGCTCATTATTAGTTGTTAAGGTTTTCAGGCTGAAAGTGGATCATTATATATTTTGGTGCATCACCATTCTTAGCTTAGGTTTCCCTTTCATGTTATGTTTCTCTCCCTTTTCCTTAGTCAATATTAGATTCTAGTGTGGGAAACAAGTCAGAGTGAAGCATTCGAGGAGCTAGCCTCATTAAAAATCCTAGAGGTTCAACCTCACTATAGGATACCCATAGCTTGATGTTGTTCCAATATTGTAGCTAGGAGTGAGAGAGCCTAAAAAACTCTCCCACAAGGTTGAAATTAAAGCCTATAACATGAACTTATGTGGTGCTAGTGAATGAGTAAAGTGAACAAAGATAGAATAGTGAATGAAATGAGTTGAGGGGATGAGTGAGAGACCTAATCAGGGTATAATGATAGTTAGGAATGATTTCAAAGGTTATTCTTGAATAGAGTCATACTAGAGAATGATATCAACATGGTAAGAATATCAAAGACTATATATTGGAGATTGAAGCTTGTGAAGAGAGTAAAGCATTTACATAACGAGATCAATGATCAAGATCAGAGCTAGGGATAGTGAGTTTGAGGATTTTATCATAACCCTTTGCATCACATGTCAAAGACTATGTCTTGACTGGGTATAAGTGAACAATGTTTGCTTAATGGATATAAATACAAGTCTAAGTCTCTAGAATAGGTCTATGGCAAGCCTAGGGATATGGTGACTCAAGAGACACTATTATAATCCAATTACCACTTTTAGCTGATTACATTTTCCAACCATATATGCTTTTAATGCAGGAAAGCAAAATGACTAGTATAAATGAAAAAGAAGCATACCTAGACTTACCTTGGAAGTGAAACCTGTGTATCTAAGTTTGAATATATGAATCTAGGTCTGCATAAGTGAAACATGATCCAAAGAAATTTCCTAAAATGAAACATGAAAAAATTAGTCCTTACTAATGAGATAATCCAAAGCAAAAGACTATGCTAAAATAAAATAACTAAGTAAAGATAGAGGAAAGGAATGTATACACCTTGTTGGGTACATGAACTAATGCATGAACCTAGTGACAACTTGCGTATGTGAAAGTGAACAATGATCATATAATTGAATAACTTGAAATAAGATAATGGCTTACTCAATCATCATATGGGTGGCTCAAGAACTCAATCTATTTTTTGATCCATCATTTCCCACCCCTGCTTGGTGGATCTTGATCTCTTTAAATAGCTTAGATAAGATTATAAATATTTCAAAAACTTTCATGTAGGTGGATCAAAAAATCAATTAGTTCATGACTCCATCATTTCCCTTATGTGAATTAGATGCATATGTAATTGTACTAAGTAAAGTGTTGAAATTATCTAAGTAATCTAACTATGTATTTGGATCCACAACCACTCAGGTATATTAAGCAGATCTGGGCTACTTGGGAATACCAACCACTATAGATGGATTAAGGAATGAATCTTGTGACAACCTAAAATGTTATATATAGTGTATATAATATAAAGAATGACATAGAATTTTTGATTCCATCTGATCAACCTATATGAAGTTGAGTATATGGAAAATATGTGTCATGCACATGACCCTAATCTAGTATCTGAGTTTACTAAATCTGAATCAACTATACAATAGTTGAATCTATGTACTGATTTGAATGTATGAGTGATCATGCTATGCATGATGACCCCAAATCCAAATAAATAATATGAATCTATATTGAATTGACTAAATCTGAGCTAAATGTAAACATAACTACCAAAACTATGAATGTTTATGTGTAAATCTATACTATACCTAGTGTATTGGTCTAAATTAATTAGATTGTCCTAAAGTTAGGGACACTAAACAATAGTACCCTATAGTGGGTAGTAGTGACCTATGGTTTTAGTGTCCCAATCTGGGCAATAGTGTCTACTTGGTTTGATCTCTATGTGGTATGAATTGACTATTAAACCTTTATTTTGCTCTGTGTCTACCCTAAGTCTGATCTTTGTAACTAAGCTTATGTGCTGAAATGTATCTATGAAAATAAAAATAGGATCTTGATCTCTATAACAACCCTTATAAATGCCCCCTATTTTGAATGTAGTTATGGAATTTTTGGAATAACTACCCTATAAATAACTCTACAAAATGTGTTAGTTAGAGCATGATATTCTAATATAATGTACAAACATAACATCATAATGTAAATGTATCTGAGCCATAGTATAAAATGTAAGATGTGTTTTGTAATCTAGCATTACATAAGGGTGTCAATATAGATGTAAGTAATGTATAAAAGTAGTAAAATCTTAGTAACTACTTAGGGGATGGGGCATGATGTCCATCACGGCTCCCAAGTAGGATAGGTAGATGCATAAGAGATATTATGGCATTGAAAGTTAGTGTGTGTGTATGTGTAATAAGCAAATACAAGTGTTATGGTGTAGAAGCATACAAAAGAAGAAAACATACAAGCACATGAAGCATGCAATAAGTAGGCCAAAAGGCTAAAATACAAGGGACATGGGCACATGTCACTAAATTTGAGAATGAAAACACACAAAGACATGTTTTAATGTCCACATATGAAAACGTCAAGTAATTTGACATAGAGCCATAGAGAAGGACACGCTAAAATGTCTATAGATATAAGCATGAAAAATCACACATAAGGGAGATGGGCACATTTCCAAGGCATATAAATAGAAAAATAGCATAGAAGTCAAGTAATAATAGCATATTCAAATTCCCTCAAATATGTAAGAATCATTGCAACACAATCAAGTCTAATCTAGGAAATAGAAATGAAAGCATATATAAATATGTAATACAAGTCTATGTAGATGCCAAGGTGCATATATACTAAAGCTAATTAGTGATAGTCAGTAGAAAGTATGAGCAATGAGTAAAAATGATCAATAATAAGATAAATCAATGCATAACTAGAATGTATAGTATGTAAGATAAAAATGGTTATAGCAATTATGTAAGAGATACCCCCAAGTGGGTAGATGTAGGAATGTATAAACCTAGATCAATGTAAATGCCCCTAATAGGTAGATGGTATCTAGTTTGGATTAGTGTAGTGGAGCAAAGTCCTATCTGGAATCTATAAACACTCAACAAGAATAAGTGAAGCATATGTGTATGATAAAACTGACTATACTAAGATAGCTACCAATATATAATATATGGCAAGTAGTAGAAATGTAAACAAAGCAATGCATATAATTTGTAAAAAAATTGGATTTTTTAAATATTTGTATGTTTTTGTATTTTGATATATTATATTATTTTTATGTTTTATAAGTATAATTTATGTACAATCATATCAAAATAAAATATGTATAAGGAGTGTGAGAGAGAAGTATGTACAAGGGTAAGAACCATACTAACCAATGCATATCATGAAAGACTTTCTATCACTGTGGCCTATGTTAAAAATAGGAATGGTAATATCTCATGTAGTGTGATTGCTATGATGTAATTGAATGTTGTTGTAGTAGGAATTTAAGTATTGTTCATCATTGAAATCATAATATTATTCCACATTAGAATCATAATAATCTATTGTGTTGGATGGAACTACCTCATATTATGGATTTGACCTTTCTGAATTGTGATTTGGCATATTGATTGTGATTTTTCCCTTTGAAATTGTGCTTATTATAGATATATTGTGTTGTGGAGGATCTTTTATTAAAAAACATGTTTTGAGGATGCTTATTGGTTGAGCATGATTTTGACTTTACAACTAAATATCTTGATATTTCTTTAGTATTTCCTATGTATCTAGATGTTTTACCTTGATAAAATGTATCTATGACTGATGTGCCTTAGGATGTTCAATTAACCCTAAACTTTGTTAAGCAATATTATCAATTGTTAAAATAGGAGAAGCAATGCCTTAGGCATGTTTTCCCAAACCCTGACCATGATAACCAAACTATTGTATATATTTGTGACCAAAATTATACCATATTGAATGTTGAGCCTCCTTTTAGAAAGGCGTATTTTCTTGATTTATTTGTGATTGTATTATTTATTGATCTAATTGTGTTTTTTGAACCTTTTATTATTTTGAGTTATGCTTTGGTAACCATTTTTGTATTATTTTTGAGTTTGACCCTTTTTGAATTAGTAGATGTGTCATTGTATATTGTGTGGATGAAGTGTCACTGTGTGAATCATCTGTATCTATTCTCTATTGTATTTTAATTTTCAATGCTAAACATGAATCATTTTGGTGCCCATGCATTCTATGATATGCATAAAAATGTATGTATCTCCTCATTAGGTGTAGAGGAGGTAGGTTGATCAACTTAGATTTAATCATGTCCCTTAGTATTTCCTTTGAACTCTTATTTGACCTTTGAATATTTTTGGAATCATAAGTTATAGATATACTTTGTTATGATTTTATGTTCTGATATGTAACATTTTTTACCACAAATTGACTAATTGAAGATGTATAAACATGATTTACACTATTATACCTTGGAGGTCTTTATCCTATAAATTGATTGTCTAATGCTATAATATTTTCATGCAATAGTTAATTATAATTTTGTAAACCTATAATTATCTTGGTCATACTGATAATTTGATCATGTAGATTCTCATAATTATAAACTTTTGTTGTTTCTATTTGAACATGTAGGCACACACCCTGCAGGGAAGAAGTGTGAATAGGCTGAGTAGGGGGATTAGTGATAGTGTTATAGGCTACATCATCTCATGGATGAATGATAACATGGACTTGATTAGAGGGAAGTAGATATCACCCTCATGGAGATGAGGAGAAGGATATTCTTTCTTGTGCATAAGATATGACATTGAAACTTGAAACCTAGTGGTTAGTTTATGTATGAAATCCTCTATGTGTGTATGGGTTTGCTTGTTAATGGAATTCCATATAGGATAAAGATAACATGTGAAATAAATAATGCAACATGAAATATATTTTAATTGATTTGGAACATCATGTATGCATATGTCTATATGACTAAATAATAATATATTAATTATTTTGCACATAGTAGAAAAATAACATGCTATGGAAAGAATTCAACATGAAAGATTTTTTAGTTGATTTAAAACATCATGTATGCATATGTCTATTTAATCAAAGAATGATGTCTTAATTTTTTTCCACATAGAAGAAATATAACATGCTATGGAATATGATGAATATTGTATTTGGTATCAAGCATCATCTATACATGTATTGATGTCTTTTGTTAGTTCATTATGAACTAAAGGGAATAATCATGCAAATGAAAGTATGAAACTTTTCAACAAAAAGTAGTTGATTTCTTCTATCACTATAATCATGATTAAAGAAGAAATGGGAATCTAAAATTTAAGTTTTGGAAATAAAATCTGAGTATAAATAGAAAGGGATATAAACCCTAAGTGTGTCTAGGGTTAGGGTTTCTTTGAAATAATTTAAATTATATGTAAATAAATTGAAACCCTAATGTAAAATTGATTTCAATTAGCTAGGTTATCTAAATAAAATCAAAAATGAGAAGGATTTAGCATTTAATTTATTACATAAAATCTAGATGAATGTAAGCTAGGGTTTGATGCAATTCTCAAAGTAAGATAGGTTCATGAAATGATTTAACCTTTTATGATTTTACAAGTGTAATTAATTATGTTTGGTTAAAGCATTATGATGCTTAAGTCAGTTGAATAAATTGTGATCATTAAGATACTAATTTGTTATGACCATTGACTTCTTTTGACTTTCTAAAAATAGTAATAAATAGGCATGAATAGAAACTTATCTAAAAACTATTTGTCATGGATGGTCTGAGTTCTAAAATTTGAGATCTAGATAGTCCTGAGTATTGCAAGCAAGTTTCTAATATTCATCTATTTTTTGGATAGTATAACCATTCATGTGTAGTGTCTAAGATGTATCACTAATTTCATTTTTATGGGACTATTCCTATTTTTTAGGAGCACCTGCACCTATGTCGATGTGTTTTGTTCCTCTGAGGTCAAAGCTTGTAGTTATATATTATACTTGTAAAGATTGATTTGATGTGAAAACCCTAGTTGTCTTTCCAAGTGTGATATGATCAAAATTTGAGTGTATTAGTAAAATGGATTGGACATCCTCAACACGCCAATGTGTAGATATTTGCCTACATACTAATACTCTAAAGAGGGATGAAGTCCAATGTAGTTATCCCACCTAGTGATTGATGTATGTGCAAGTGACTGCTAGAATGAGAGTGGCCTTGAATGTGCTTGAGCCTTTGAATGCTTTAAAACTTGACTTAAGGTTATTTTAGATGGTGGTATGTAGAAAGTAGGGAAGAATAAGGATAATGTATGTTGATTTTGTAGAACTTTATCTTAGGTTTGAATAGATTTTACATATATTTTCCATCTAGTGAATAAAGGTGGATTAGACTTGTATTTATAGGGTTATACTATTTATGTGGATAAGAAAATGAGATTAGGCTGACCTGAGGAGGGGTACATATTTGAAAAAGTATCCATTTGAAAGAGATGGGGCTAAGGATAGTAGTGCCCAGTTGGGGACACTAGCACCATATGGCTATAGTGTCACAAATGTGGTGTCAATGTCTTTTTTGTAAACTATTGAGAAAGTTAGATTGGGGTCAAAGGTGACAGTTTAGGGACTATGTCTTGACTAGATGTAAGTGAAAAAGGTCTATTGAATTGATTTGAATGCAAGTCTAAGGATTTATAATAGGTTTATGATAAGCCTAGGGATAGGGTGACTCAAGTGATACTCTTAGCATCCAATTACCACTTTTAGGTGGTTATAAAATGAATGCTTTATTTTTTTATGTAGGGCATGTTTCTGAAGTTATTTTAGATGAAGAAAATGAAGAAGGAACAAATTAATACTTATTTTAGTTCATAGAGGAAAAAATAAATTGACCTCCATAATCATATATGGGCAAAACATTGACTATCCCACTTGATCTATGGTAGTTACTAGAACTTGGATTTGATGATATCTTATAAAAAAATTAAAATGCATGGTTGTTTGAAGACTAAGAAATACATAGGAAGATATTAATCTATTTGAATTTTTTTCTTGAAAAAAATATTAAATTTCTCAAATATTAGGGGAGGCCATTAAATAAGAATTTATGGAAGGTTCATTAGTCTAACCATTAAGTAATTCTTGCTACTATCAAGAGTATAGTAGATCGTAATGGTTTGTTGGATTGAAATTCGAAGGTATGTTGAGTTATCAAATTCAAATGTATTTATTTTTATCAAATTTTATTTATTTTGTAGATCATACATATACATTTTAATTAATTACTTACTAACATATATTTTTTAGGTTAGTGGTGCCAAATAAGTTTTCACCTTCACATGGTTGGCACTATTTGTCAAGAATTTCATATTCTTGAAGTTAAGAAGATCACGTTATTGAAGATGAGATAGGGAATTCCTCTCTTGATGGTGCATTATTAGAGTCAAATAACTTGTTTTTAGGAATTATATACAACCTCAACATGGTGGAAGTGCCATTTTTCACCATGAGTAACTAAACGTGGAGATCTCCAATTGTAGCTTTAATTTTGATAACATTTACTATTAGTGTTTTTGTGTTCTTAAACAACTATAAAAAATTACATCTAGGTGTCTTCAAATCTTGTGGTCAAGGTAACACGTGATTTTCCTATTTATATGTGTTTTAAGTGATGAATTCATAATGGGAGATCCCAAGAGTGGAAACGTTAGTTGGAGGACAAGAACTTGTCTCTTGACTACATAAAAGTTGTATTTAAGTATTGAGTAGTATAATGTATACCAAATATTCATCTCTTACATTGGATTGACATGATCCAAGGTGAAAGTATAGGAATTATAGACACATGTGAGGGTTATTTAGGTTTATTCTACTAACTTACAATTTTCTTTTTATACATGTCTAAACTTGGCCTAAAAAATATTGTCGTATTGGGAAACACATTCTTGAGGCTAGAACATGTTCTCCATTTCTAGATGGGTTGTGGTAATGGGCTAATAAGCTGGTACTAGACATTATTCACCACCCCTAACATGTTGGAGGTGTTAGGTTTCAGTCACAAAGCACCATAGGTGGAGATATCCAACTACGCCTTCAACTTTGACAATATTTGTTATCAGTGTTTTTGCATTCTTGAATAATAGTAAAACCCTATATCCAAGTGTATTAAGAGCTTGTGGTCATGGGAACATATGTGGATTGAATATTTAGATGTGGTGTAAGTTATGGATTTACAAGGGGAGGTCCCAAAAGTAGAAACATCAATTAGAAGATAAGAACTTATCTCTTGATTGCATAAAAGTTACATTTTAATATTGATTATTATACTATTTACCATAGATTCATCTCTTACATTAGATCACCATTATATATGGTGAGATTATAAGGCTTAGAGACACATGTGAGGGTTATTGTATTTCATCCAAGTGATTTAAGGTTTTTATTTTATGCATGCATCAAGTTAGCATAAAAATAATAATTTTATCATATTGGGAAACACGTTCTTGAGATTGGGATGGGTACTCCATATATATACAGGGCATGGTTAGAGGTAAATAAATTAGTTATAGACATTATTATCCACCCCTAACATGATGGTGGTGTTATTTTTTAGCCATGAATCACTTTTGGTAGAGATCTTGAATCACACCTTCAAATTTGACAACATTTGTTGCTAGTGTTTCTATGTTCCTAAGAAGCTATAAAACCCCATGTCTAAATGGATTTAAATCTTTTGGTTGTGTAAAGACATGTTATTTACATATTTAGTTATTTTTTAAGTTATGTATTTTTAAAGAGAGGTCCCAAAAGTGCAAACATCATTTGGAGGATAACAAATAGTCTCTTGCATGTATAAAAGTTACAACACTAATAAGTATACCTTCTACCAGATATTCATCTATTACATTGGATCACCATACACTAGGGTGTAATTAGAGGGCTTAGAAATGCATGCAAGGGTTATTTTTGTTTCTCCACGTGACATATGATTTTCATTTTATGCACATCTAAAATTTTCCCAAAAAAACTATTTTATCATATTGGGAGTAATGTTCTTGAGGCCAAAATAAGTACTCTATCTCTAAAACTTGTTCTTAGGAAAAATAAATTTTTCCTAGATGTTATTCACCACCTATGAAATGGTTTAAGTGTTATTTTTTATCTACAAAATTTTGAAGTTAGATATCTCCAAATGCAACTTCAAATTTGAAAACATTTATTTGTTAGTGTTTATGCACTCCTAGGCAACTATAAAAATCCACATCCACATTGATTTGGAGCTCGTGGTCATGAGAAAAGGTGTGATTTTAATATTTAAATGTGTTGTAATTGATGTATTTCTAAGGGGAAGTCATAGAAGTGAAAATGTTAGTTGGAGGACAAGAACTTATCTCTCGATTACATAAAAGTTACTTTTCAACACTAATTAGTATATTATCTTCACATATTCATCTCTTATTTTTAATCACCATGACCCAAGGTGAAAGTAGAGGGATTAGATGTATACATGAAATTCCTACAAGTGACTTATGATTTTTGTTTTATGTGCATCTGAAGTTATCCCAAAAATAACTATTTTATCATATTTAGAAGCACATTATTAAGGTTAAAATGAGTAATCCATCTCCAGACAAGGCATGGTCAAAGTCTATGAACCATGTCCTAGACATTATTAACCATACTTGACATCATGGAATAACCATTTTTCAACCATGAAGCTCTGTAAGTGATCTCTAACTAGGACTTCAACTTTAAGAAAATTTGTTGTCATTGTTACTGCATTCCTAAGCATCTCTAAAAACCCACATCCATGTGGATTCAAAACTCATGGTCATGGTAACACATGTGATTTTCATAAAAAAATGTGTTTTAAGTGATGTATTTTAAGGGGGGTGCCAAAAGTATAAACGTCAGTTGGAGGACAAGAACTTGTCTCTTGACTACATAAAAGTTACATTTTAGAATTGATCAATAGACCATTTGCCATAGATTCATCTCTTATGCTAGATCACTATGATCTAAGGTGACATTAGAGGACTTAGAGACACACATGAATATTATTTTAGTTCTTGAAAGTGACTTAATAGTTTTTATTTTATGTGTATGAAGTTGGCATAAAACCAACTATTTTATCATATTAGCAAACATGTTCTAGGGTTAAGAGAATGGGTACTCTATCCCTTGATGGGGTGTGATAAGAGGATAAGAAATTGGTCCTAAATTTTATTCAACACCTTCAATGTGTTGGTAGTTTCATTTTTTATCCATGAAGAACTAGAGGTGTAGATCTCAAAATGTTGCTTCAACATTGACAATATTTGTTGTTAGTATGTTCACATTCATAAGTTGTAAAAACTTGCATCCAGGTGGATTCAGAGCTCATGGTCATCGGAAAAAATTATAGTTTACTATCTATATGTGTTTTAAGTTATTTATGGATGAAAAAATGAAAACTTATGGATATTTAATCATATATATAATAAATGTTCTTGAATCTTTAATTGTAAATTCTTTCAAGAAATAAATTTATCATGCTAGTTTAAAGTATCATTCAGATCACCCACATAGGATCATGTTAATTATTAGTTCTTAGTGTTATATAATGAAAGGTTTATTTGAAGAGTCTCATTTGGATCACCCATAGAAGATCTGACATCATGTCTATCCTTTTGGAATCATTTCAAAAGTAGGCAAG
>JARHVA010003907.1:0-10000 GCA_037957365.1 Torreya grandis
TATATTTGGATTGGTTATGTTAGCAAACTAATAATAATAAAATCGAGATAAAAATATTAATAGTGAGGTGGTCTATCATATATGACATTGTAGCTTTTAGGTAGTAGAATTGAATAATTTTTGACATCTGATTTTTCTTTACCATTTTTAGTAATTTTTTTATATTCCTGAATGCAAATATGATTACTTTAACTTGGGTGTGTATTTTTATTTTGGTGAAGACACGTATATAATAGTTTTTTTTTTCCACATCATGTAGAGAAGATTCATGACAATTTATCACTATCTATAATCTAAATTCATTTAAAGGGTAGGTACTAAAGCTTTATAACCTTCTTTTCAATTAATCATGTCATTATATTTATTGCTTCTAAAAAATAGGTATAAGGATGGTCTATAATAAAAATATTAGTGATTAAGAATTCATGACCAACAAGAAAATGTTATAAAATATTTATATCATAAAACTCACCCCATATAACACAAGACATATAATTCAAAATTACAAGAAAATGAAGGATACAAATTTAAATAAAAACATAATCAATGTTTGTTTGAAGTATTCCTACCTAAATTCTCAACTAATTGTTTATCAAAACCCTTTCATATTTTAACAATGAGCTTACTTTTAAAAATCACTCTCAACTTTTTATTTGAAGATTCATAACATTATATTTCTAAATCATTCACTATAGGGATATGAAAATAAAATTTAATTGGGTCATTTCCTAATCATCTAGGCTTGTGGAAACAATGTCCTCAAGTGCTATGATGATTCCAATCTCTATGTTACTTAAAATTCATGTTCTATTAAACTGGAGATCACAAAAGGGTTTTGAACTTTAATTGAAATGAATATCTATTTTTCTCTTGAACTTTATCTTTCCTTTAGAATCATATGTAGGGTTTTTTATTCACTCTTATATGATCAACCTAAAATTTCTCCTTTTCCTCACTCCTTTTCAACAGCTATGGCCAAGGGTAGTCATAATCTAAATAACCATGGTAATGGTAAATAAAATATCAAAAATGGATTTTATGATAGTCTAGATATTGCTCAAAGATTTCTCCCTATAGGAATTCTAACCATGTTCTTTAAGAAAGAATTTCACTCACATCCTTTTGAACACAAATTTCTAGCATAAGTAGTATTTTTTTTTTTTATTTGTTAATGTGATTTATTAACCATTAATTTTATAGTTCTTAACCTTAAAATCTAGATATATGAAATCTAGGGTTAAAGGGGGAAGAAATTACCTAGGGTACGAGGATGATAGACTATCTATAGAGAAGGACAATTGTTGACAAAACTCAGATAAACATATATTGAATTTATTATACTAAGATGCTAAGAATAAAAGGTAAATATATGATACATATTATAATGATACAAGATACTTAGTTGGTTTTTATGCTAATACAAATATGGATTCCAAACATGGAGAAAGTTGAATGGATTTGGATTTTGGGATAGTCACTTAACTCTATAAAATTGACCATTGTACTCATATACCTTTGCATCGACTTGGGAAAATTTTGTCAATGTTACTATCTAACATGGATGGTTGTGTCTAGTAATACCTATTAAAATTGGATGTCACTACATAGATTCTTTTTTTTTTTACATCAAATTCACCTCTAGTGCATTTAGATTTTGGTCATAGATTGTCTACTCTTCTCAAATAGCAAAACTCTAGTTCTTCATTATCATATAGAATGTGTGAAAAATGGATTGGTGGGAACATGGTGTTGGGCTAACCCAAAGACCCCCTCTATAAATGGGCATTACCAACATATCTAATACTCTGAATAGGACCTTAGACCCATGCATTTCTCCCATATGTGTTTGATTGTGTCTGAATTATGAAATGTGTGATTATAAAGTATGATAATGACCTATCTTGTAACTTGGAAAATGTAGATCTTGGGATATTTTTTTAGTACTACAGACCTGTAGTTGTGTTGTCCCTATGAATAATGTATAAATAGGATAAAATGTGGAACTTTTTATTCACTTTAATTCTTTATATAATGCTTTAGATAAGTTACCTTGGTCTCTTTAGGTATTTTTTAGGTTATAAATGAATGAGGGTTGATATTATATTTATACAAATCCCCATGGATGATATATTTTATTAAATAACTTTGGCACACCATAGGATTATGATTCATATGAAAATTGGATAATTTTACGGCATTAGACACCTCTGTTAACATGACACTTGTGTTGATGCAAGCATCTGATTGGGTGGAAAATAGGTGTATGTGTAGAACTTGTAGAGATGAAATATAAACATGTTTATAACATTATGGGTATGTTCAAAGGTTTGACTCATCATAATAACATAGTTTGGATGGAGAGATAATGTATGTGAGCCTTTCAAGAAGGCGAAAGTTATACAAGTCAAAAGTACATCTATGATATGTATTTTAAAAGTGTATAGTATTAATATGATACATAATTCAAAAATAGTGTGTACATCTCCCCCTCCATCCCCATTTAGTCTAGTAATGAAATTTTTGGTTTACAGGGGAATAAATGCATAATTGGGTTATGGCACACATTGCCTTTGTTTGCATCCAACATGAATAATTTATTGGTGACATATTTTCATCCAAAATAATGTTAAATTATATAATAAATGAATATAATTTGAATATAAAATCATTGAAATAATTTAAATTTAAATGTAAATAGAGCAAGGTTTAGGAGTACATGTTTATTGATGCAACCATCTTATCTTTAACAATTTTTATTGAAAGATATATCATTATAAATCATTGAAAATGAGATATAGAGTGAGAGATATTAGAGAGCAGATACCTCCAAACTTAGATAAAAGATCAGTTTCCACCTGAAAGTGAAGATTAGCTCAACCATGCAACCTAATCTTACTTATAATTGGGTGAGTGTGAGTGAACCAAGTCAAATTACACTATTAAATTGGTAAGTTTAGATAATGAAATAAATTATAACTTATAGACTTGAAAATATTGAGGGTTTTAATCAACTCAACCATTCCAAAAAGTAAACTAATTACTGTATTAGATTGACTCAATATAGTCCATAAAAGTCTAACTCGGTGGGTGGAGAAAATCCCCAAAAGTGTTTATAATCTGAAATTGAATTTATTTTGCAATATTAGGTGTACATTACATATCATATGTACCTTATATATGTATCATGCTTAAAATGTGTATAAAAATGATACCAAAAAAATTTGAAAATATTTTAACACGTATATGCCAAGGAAATAATTAAAATGTAAATAGCAGAAATATTTTAGGATTTTTGAAACTTTTTTTATATATAAAATAAATAACTAACCTATTATCCCATATAATGGATGATAATATTTAAAGAGTTTTAAATGTATAACCAATCCTTAAAAAGATGTGTGATAGCTGTGCATAATATAATCAGAAAGTATGTCATACTCTTTTGATAAATTTTTCCTTAATATCTTTATCTTACATTTATTTGCATTTTGTTTCTTATTTAATGGTGGTGGATTTTATCTATAGGTGGTAGGTCCTATAGATATGGATATATTATTTGGTAAGCTATCAAGTTGATCAAAACATAATTTTTTGAACTACTCATCTAAAGATTGTTTACCATCTATATAAGTTGTGAATTTCACCTAATTTGAATAAAGGATTATAGCTCCTTGCTTTATAAAAACATTTTAAACCCTATATTTTTGAATTGGCTCATGAATTTTTAATTCATTTTTTATAAATCATGATTTAAGTATTT
This sequence comes from Torreya grandis, assembly GCA_037957365.1. Classification (NCBI taxonomy): domain Eukaryota; kingdom Viridiplantae; phylum Streptophyta; class Pinopsida; order Cupressales; family Taxaceae; genus Torreya; species Torreya grandis. Next base: position 3,761 of record JARHVA010003907.1, read on the forward strand.
CATGTGCCCATTACTATTTTTATGATGGTATATTTTCTATTTGTGTTTTATTATTTAATTTGTTTTCACTTATAGATTCTTATTCTTTTGAAATGGTGAAGTGTATCTGTGAGTGATTTTAATCAGTATTACCAATATATAAAAGGTAATAAGTTCATTATAATTATGTGCTAGAATATGATGAGCGAGGCAATGGGAATGTTTTCCCCAATCCTTGGCCATGAAAAACCAAGTTTTTGTAAATATTATAGTCCAAAACAATATGTAATCACCTAAAAAATGACACTTGAGAGATAATAATGTTACTTGAGACCACATATTTATAGTTTAGTAATAGACATATCTTATGTACTACTTATCCACTTATTCACCCTTTGTGTTGGTCACACTTGTCCCTAAACATCCATAGAGTAGTCCTAGACCCTCACATTAACAAACTAGCCCCTAGTGCCTCAAGTTTACCCACCTAGACATTAGCACCATAATTTGGATAGTAACCCCCTATGACATTAGTGTCCTATTTTTTCAAATATTGTCCCTTTCCCTTCTTTTATCTCTAATATATAGATTTATAAATAATTCACCACACCTATTTTAGGACCCACACAAGCACTAGAATAATATATACCTGACTTTTAGCCTTTTATCCACTAAATGGAAATCAGATGCAAATTACACAAACTTAGAAAATGTTGTGCACATACCAAGATTATGAATACTTATTATGCACTAATACTACATAAAACTATCTACAACATTTCTAAACAAAGATTACTCAGATTTCTAATCTCAAGAACATTCAAAGCTTTCAGACTAGTATTCATACTAGATTGAGTTATTCATGTACTAGAAATTATGTAGGGAGAACTACATCAGGCTTGATATCTCTTCAGATTATTAGTATTTATGAAACTCTCTTCAAATTAGGGTATTGAGTATGTCAAATCTACCTCACTAACAATAGAATTTTCTACTTGTTCCTAATGGATTCCCTAATAGTATGGAAGTTTAGGGTTTGTATACAAATTCAACCGAAATACATCATCTATAGAGATCCAAAACCTATGCATACAATAATATGCTTTGCAAACCTAGACACAAGTCAACCCATAAACTTTAAACTTTTAGATAGAGGACACTAGTGTCAAAATAGGGACAATAAGTGCCTTATGGGGATACTATCTAATTAGGTTGCTATTGTCTATGAAGGATTTTGACACCTTGGTCTTATTTGTAACAATCAAATCAACTTTTGTCCCAGTTTTTAACCTCTATATCTCTTATCTTAGTCAATTTCTAGAGAAACACTTGTTTATATTATTTATTTCTATTTTTTGAAAGGTCAAAACTAGGTCAATTCTATTAAAAATCAATGGTTATAGTTATTTCATATTTATACTCTTATTTAATATACTTGGACCCTTTTAAAACCTAGGGATTAAAGTCCATAAACCATTAAAAGTTTAATCATTTTATGAAGCTATCTTAAAATTTCAAAGAGTACAAAAACCCTAACCCCAGATAACCTCAGGGTTTATGTTTATAGCCTTCTAGGACCCACACTTAGATTTTAGATACCTATATTTTCATGATTTGTATTTCATGTAGTCATGATAATAATGATAGGTTAAGTTTATCACATTTTGTTAAAAAAATTCTTAGATTCCTTTCCATGAATTTTACCCTTTCATTTGGAATTACTTCAAAGATGACATAAACACATGTACATGATGGTTTATATTATTTTAAATGAATGTCATATTTCACTTTATTTATATAATTTTATTTTTATCATATGTGGAATTTAATTAAGAAATAAATACTTGAATACAAGGAGGACCAGTTAAACTATAATTTATTGGAATTATTCCATAAATTAAATCCCCTAACAAACATGTTTCAACTTTTTAGTGTCATATCTTATACATAGGAGAGAATCTCTTTCTTCTCCTCATCTCCATTAGGGTGATAGATACTTTCTCTCTAACCATTTCCCTTTTATTAATCCTCGATGTGATGATGCAATGTATACTATTATTACTAATGTCCATACACAACATATCCATGTCTCCACCTCTCCCTTTTTAGGGTGTGTGCTTACATGTTTAATTAAAATAAATTAGGGTTTAGACTTGTGTGACCCTAATGGATAAAATTATCGTTATGATCAAGCTAATATAAAAATTAAAAAAAATCAAACATAGTTAATAAATGAAAAGGTCACATTATTGGAAAATGAAACTACATACACAAAATTTAGAAAATATGCTAGTGTTCATCATGTATATACATCTACACCTAGAAAATTTATGCCTATCATTATTTCATATCCAAAGCATAAAGTATAAAATAAAGAATACAATTAAAATCAAAATGATACACAAGATGTCAATCATGGAACTCTACCCCCACTTAATAATTAAAGTCTTATAGTCAATAAGGATGAGATTTACCAAAGTTTAAGAGGTAGTAATCATGAATAGGCTCATAATCAATAATAAATTATAGAAGACATAATGTAAATAAAGAATAAATCAAATAATGGTAAATCTAATTCACCCCCATCTAACAATAATCTTACACCTACATTGGTGGCAACTCAGCTTATACAACAAATTATTGTCACTCAACAACCTTATACAATGGCAAAACCTCCTATGGATAGTTACTCCTCTTCAAAAATTCAATCCCTTATGCATGGCATTCATTCTGTGTAGGCTAAGGTGTTACATCTTTAGCAGGGTGATACTTACCCATCACATGTATTTCATTCTCATGTTCTTTTATGTACACCTTTGGTACATCACATAATGACAAATCCTTTGTCATCTATATTTTTGGTACCAAACATTACTTTTTATGATGGTTAGGGTGACCCAAAGCATCATATGCAATATTTCCATGCCATATGTTTGGACTATTCGTCTAGTGATTGGCTCCTTAGAAATTATTTTCCCTTGCAGTCTAAAGGACTATGCCCTACAGTGGTTCTACGATCTTCTAAATCAATCTATTGCTACATTAAATCCGTTGGAAAATATGTTTTTAGCATAATTTTCAATTAACAATAGTGATAATATATCATATGTTCAATTCACACAACTTAAGAAAAAATTAATTAAGCTTATTAAAGAATATGTCTTGCTATATAAAACTATATTGTAAAATATGACTATCATTAAGAATTTGACAACTTTTATTCTTCACATCCTCATCTTGCTTGGTTTATTCACCATTTATATAACTCATAAAATATAAGAGAAACTTAATTTTATTTAAACATATAAAATATCATACAAACATTTATCTTTCAATCCCATTCATTCATATTCAGCCTAAAGGATCATGTCATGCATTTTATTCTAGTATCTATCTTTCTCAGATAAGACCACACTAGGATGGATAGAGCCACACTAAGACCATGTCCCCTAGTGTGGCCTTATCCTCGACGCTCCAATGCTAAAATTTTAAAATAGATACATTTCACAATGGCTCTCTCATATATTTTATAAATTGGGTTAGTAAAAATATTCTAAAGATTTACCTACAAAAACACATAAAGGAGTATACATAAAAGCTCCTAGAAACTTGATTTCAAATCATTACACAATGAGAAAAAAAAAAGCATAATTTATTGAAATATCAAATATGTTTCTTTATTAGAATCATATATTTTTTTCTTATTATTACTTATTTTAGGTCAAGGACATCCATTATCAATAATCACAATCAATATTATAATTATAGTCATATATTTGCGTGATCATAGATCACACAATCATCTGAAGAGGGAGAACTACATGTTTTTTTGGATATGTAAGAAACAATCATAGTGCATGGTATTTTTTGAGAATATATCAATTATTCTTATTTATTGTTTCACCACATTGTAATAAAATGAAGGTTTATTTGTGAGTGAGTTCGTTTGCCGCTATACAAGTAAGAGCGTCATGTTCGTAAGGCTATCTCAATTCTTTAGAATGAGTTTTAAGTTGGAATGCATATTATAGGAAATTTTATTTTTATGTTTTAAAAAAATAAATTAAATTGTTAATATAAATTAATTTGTTTATAATAAAAATATTAAAATATATATTATTAAGGTCAATTAAAACTTTTATATGGATGTGGTGTAAAATACATGTATTTAGGGTTTTTAATAAATATTATATCACTAAATTTTAATATTATTATCCTTCATAAAAATATTGTTATATAATAATACACATAGTTAAATCTTCCATTAATAATATATATTTCAATAGATAATTGACTTGTTCACATTAGCAAAAATAATAATAAAAATAAAATGAGGATGTTGAACAAATATACATATATTTAACTTTTCTATTAATATTATATTATTAAAAAATATTTATTTTGATTGTGTTAACTTAAAATAAAAATAAAAAATGGATATGCAACACAAAAAATATATACATTTAGTCCTTTCATTAATAAATGTATATTTAAAAAGATATATTCTAAACCAAAATACATGCATTTAAGTCTTATATTAATATTATGATGTTCAAAATATATTTGGTTTGGTTATGTTAGCAAATTAAGAATAATAAAATTATGATAAAAATACAAATAGTGAGGTAGTTTATCATATAAGAATTTGTAGCTTTTAGGTAGAAGAATTCAAAACCCTTTGACATATGAGTTTTTTTTAACATGGGATTGTATTTGTATTCTGGCGAACACAGGTCTCAAATAGTTATTATTATTATTATTATTATTATTATTATTATTATTATTATTATTATTATTATTATTATTATTATTATTATTATTATTATTATTATTATTATTATTATTATTATTATTATTATTATTTATTTCACATCATGCAAAAAAGATTCATCATAATTTATTACTATTTATAACCTAAATTTATTTAAAGGGTATGTACTAAATTTTCATCATGATAATTTTTATCTTCCAAGTGCTATGATGATTTCAATGCCTATGTTCCATAAAATTCATATGCTCTTGCACCTTAGATCAAAAAAGGGTTTGAAATTAAATTGAAATGAGAAATGATTGGTTATTTTTCTCTTTAACTTTCTCTCTCCATTTAGAATCATACTTAGTATATTTCTTTAGTCTTCTATGATCAAACTAAAGTTCCTCCTTTTCTCTCTCCTTTTCAACAACTATGGCAAAGGGTAGTCACAATCTAAATAATAATGGTTGTGGTAAATCAAACACCCAAAATCAATTTTATGATGGTCTAGAGACTATTCAAACATCTCTCCATCTAGGAATTTTAACCATGTTCTTTAAGAAATACTCTCACTTACATCCATTTGAAAACAAATTTTGGCATAAGTAATATGTTTGGTTTTATCTTTTTTTAGATCAATGTGATTTATTATCCCATAATTATATAGTGTTTAAACTTGAAATATAAATATATGAAATCTAGGGGTAAAGGGGAAAGAGATATCCTAGGGGACAAGGATGATAGACTATCTCTAAATAAGGATAATTGTTTACAAAACTTAGATAAACATATACAAAATTTATTATACTGAGATGATAAGAATATAAAATACATATATGCTATGTATTATAATGAAATAATATTCTTAGTTGGTTATTATGATAATATAAATATGGATCTAGAACATGTAAAAAGTATAATGGATCTATATTTTGGAATAGTTGGTTGATAATATAAATTTTACTATCATACTCATAGACACTTGCGTTGACCTTAGATAATTATGACAATGTTACAATCTGACTTGGGTGGATGTGTCTTGTATAAAATACCTACTAAAATTAGATGTGACCACATAGATGCTTATGGGTTTTACATCAACTTCACTATAGTGCATATAGGTTTTGGTCATAAATTCTCTCCCCTTGTCAAATAACAAAACCCTAGTTCTTCATCATCATATTAGACTTGTGACAAATGGGTTAGTGGGAACATGGCATCGAGCTACCACAAACACCCATCTATCAGTGAGATTTACCTTCATATCTAGTACTCTTAATGGGGCCTTAGACCCATGAATTTATCCCCTATGTGTTTACTTGTGTATGAATTATGACATGTGTGATAAGCGAGTACAATAGTAATTTGCTTGTAACTTTAAAAATGTATCTATTGGGCTATTTTTTTAGTACTTCAGACTTGTAGATGTGTTGTCTCTATGACTAATGTGGAAATAGAATAAAATAAGGATGATTTTATTCACTTGAGTTATTGATAGAATGCTTTAC
>JARHVA010003907.1:15000-30000 GCA_037957365.1 Torreya grandis
ATTACCAACATAACTAATACTCTGAATAGGACCTTAGACCCATGCATTTCTCCCATATGTGTTTGATTGTGTCTGAATTATGAAATGTGTGATTAGAAATTACGATAATGGCCTATCTTGTAACTAGGAAAATGTAGATCTTGGGATATTTTTTAGTACTACAGACCTATAGTTGTGTTGTCCCTATGAATAATGTATAAATAGGATAAAATGTGGAACCTTTTATTCACTTTAATTCTTTATATAATGCTTTAGATAAGTTACCTTGGTCTCTTTAGGTATTTTTTAGGTTATAAATGAATGAGGGTTGATATTATATTTATACAAATCCCCATGGATGATATATTTTATTAAATAACTTTGGCACACCATAGGATTATGATTCATTTTAAAATTAGATAATTTTACGGCATTAGACACCTTTGTTAACATGACCCTCGTGTTGATGCAAGTGTCTGATTGGGATGCAAGTGTCTAGTCAGGTGGAAAATAGGTGTATGTGTAGAACTTATAGAGATGAAATATAAACATATTTATAACATTATGGGTATGTTAAAAGGTTTGACTCATCATAATAACATAGTTGTGATGGAGAGATAATGTATGTGAGCCTTTCAAGAAGGGGAAAGGTATACAAGTCAAAAGTACATCCATGATATGTATTTTAAACGTGTATAGTATTAATATGATACATAATTTAAAAATAGTGTGTACATCTCCCCCTTCACCCCCATTTAGTCTAGTAATGGAATTTTTGGTTTATAGGGGAATAAATGCATAACTGGGTTATAACACACATTGCCTTTGTTTGCATCCAACATGAATAATTTATTGGTGACAAATTTGCATCCAAAATAATGTTAAATTATGTAATAAATTCATATAATTTGAATATAAAATGATTGAAATAATTTAAATTTAAATAGAGCAAGGTTTAGGAGTACATGTTTATTGATGCAACCATCTTATCTTTTAGAATTTTTATTGAAAGATATATCATTATAAATCATTGAAAATGAGATATAGAGTAAGAGATATTAGAGAGAAGATACCTCCAACCTTAGATAAAAGATCATTTTCCACTTGAAAGTGAATATTAGCTCAACCATGCAACCTAATCTTACTTATAATTGGGTGAGTGTGAGTGAACCAAGTCAAATTACACTATTAAATTGGTAAGTTTAGATGATGAAATAAATTATAACTTATACACTTGAAAATATTGAGGGTTTTAATCAGCTCAACCATTCCAAAAAGTAAACTAATTATTGTATTAGATTGACTCAATATAGTCCATAAAAGTCTAACTTGGTGGGTGGAGAAAATCCCCAAAAGTGTTTATAATCCAAAATTGAATTGATTTTTCAATATTAGGTGTACATTACATATCATATGTACCTTATATATGTATCATGCTTAAAATTTGTATAAAAATGATACCCAAAAAAATTGAAAATATTTCAACACGTATATGCCAAGGAAATAATTAATATGTAAATAGTGGAAATATTTTAGGATTTCTGAATTTTTTTATATATAGAAAATAAATAAATAACTTATTATCCCATATAATGGATGATAATCTTTAAATAGTTTTAAATGTATAACCAATCCTTAAAAAGATGTGTGATATCTACGCATAATATAATCAGAAAGTATGCCATACTCTTTTGATAAATTTTTCCTTAATATCTTTATCTTACATTTATTTGCATTTTGTTTCTTATTTAATGGTGGTGGATTTTATCTATAGGTGGTAGGTCCTATAGATATGGATATATTATTTGGTAAGCTATCAAGTAGATCAGAACATAATTTGTTGAACTATTCAACTAAAGATTGTTTACCATCTATATAAGTGGTGAATTTGACCTAATTTGAATAAAGGATTGTAGCTCCTTTCTTTATAAAAACATTTTAAACCCTATATTTTTGAATTGGCTCATGAATTTTTAATTCATTTTTTATAAATCATGATTTAAATATTTCATGTGCCCATTACTATTTTTATGATGGTATATTTTCTATTTGTGTTTTATTATTTCATTTGTTTTCACTTATAGGTTCTTATTCCTTTGAAATGGTGAAGTGTATCTGTGAGTGATTTTAATCAGTATTACCATTATATAAAAGGTAATAAGTTCATTACAATCATGTGCTAGAATATGATGAGTGAGGCAATGGGAATGTTTTCCCAATCCTTGGCCATGAAAACCAAGTTTTTGTAAATATTATAGTCCAAAACAATATGTAATCACCTAAAAATGACACTTGAGAGATAATAATGTTACTTGAGACCACATATTCATAGCTTAGTAATATACATATCTTATTTACTACTTATCCACTTATTCACCCTTTCTGTTGGTCACACTTGTCCCTAAACATCCATAGAGTAGTCCTAGACCCTCACATTAACAAACTAGCCCCTAGTGCCTCAAGTTTACCCACCTAGACATTAGCACCATAATTTGGATAGTAACCCCCTATGACATTAGTGTCCTATTTTTTCAAATATTGTCCCTTTCCCTTCTTTTATCTCTAATATATAGATTTATAAATAATTCACCACACCTATTTTAAGACCCACACAAGCACTAGAAGAATATATACGTGACTTTTAGCCTTTTATCCACTAAATGGAAATTAGATGCAAATTACACAAACTTAGAAAATGTTGTGCACAACCAAGATTATCAATACTTATTATGCACTAATACTACATAAAACTATCTACAACATTTCTAAACAAAGATTACTCAGATTTCTAATCTCAAGAACATTCAAAGCTTTCAGACTAGTATTCATACTAGGTTGAATTATTCTTGTACTAGAAAGTATGTAGGGAGAACTACATCAGGCTTGATATCTCTTCAGATTATTAGTATTTATGAAACTCTCTTCAAAATATGGTGTTGAGGATGTCAAATCTACCTCACTAACAATAGACTTTTCTACTTGTTCCTAATGGATTCACTAATAGTATGGAAGTTTAGGGTTTGTATACAAATTCAACCAAAATACATCATCTCTAGAGATCCAAAACCTATGCATAAAATAATATTCTTTGCAAACCTATACACAAGTCAACCCAAAAACTTTAAAATTTTAGATAGAGGACACTAGTGTCAAAATAGGGACAATAAGTGCCTTATGTGGATACTATCTAATTAGGTTGCAATTGTCTATGAAAAGTTTTAACACCTTCATCTTATTTGTAACAATTAGATCAACTTTTGTTCTATTTTTTAACCTCTATATCTCTTATCTTAGTCAATTTCTAGAGAAACACTTGTTTATATTATTTATTTCTATTTTTTGAAAGGTTAAACTAGGTCAATTCTATTAAAAATCAATGGTTATGTTTATTTCATATTTATACTCTTATTTAATATACTTGGACCCTTTGAAAACCTAGGGCTTAAAGTCCATAAACCATTAAAAGTTTAATCATTTTATGAAGCTATCTTAAAATTCAAAGAGTAAAAAAACCCTAACTCCAGATAACCTCAGGGTTTATGTTTATAGCCTTCTACGACCCACACTTAGATTTTAGATACCTATATTTTCATGGTTTGTATTTCATGTAGTCATGATAATAATGATAGATGAAGTTTATCACCTTTTGTTACAAATTTTCTTAGATTCCTTTTCATGAATTTTACCCTTTCATTTGGAATTACTTCAAAGATGACATAAACACATGTACATGATGGTTTATATTATTTAAAATGCATGTCATATTTCACTTTATTTATATAATGTTATTTTTATCTTATGTGGAATTTAATTAAGAAATAAATACTTGAATACATAGAGGACTAGTTAAAATATAATTTATTGGAATTATTCCATAAATTAAATCCCCTAACAAACATGTTTCAATTTTTTAGTGTCATATCTTATACATAGGAAAGAATCTCTTTCTTCTCCTCATCTCCATTGGGGTGATAGATACTTTCTCTCTAACCATGTCCCTTTTATTAATCCTCAACGTGATGATGTAATGTATACTATTATTACTAATGTCCATACACAACCTATCCATGTCTCCACCTCTCCCTTTTAGGGTGTGTGCTTACATGTTTAATTAAAATAAATAAGGGTTTATACTTGTGTGACCCTAATGGATAAAATTATCATTATGATCAAGCTAATATAAACATTAAAAAAAATCAAACTTAGTTAATAAATGAAAAGGTCGCATTATTGGAAAATAAAACTACATACACAAATTTTACAAAATATTCTAGTGTTCATCATGTATATACATCTACACCTAGAAAATTCATGCCTATCATTATTTCATATCCAAAGCATAAAGTATAAAATAAACAATACAATTAAAATCAAAATGATACACAAGATGTCAATCATGGCACTCTACCCCCACTTAATAATTAAAGTCTTATAGTCAATAAGGATGAGATTTTACAAAGTTTAAGAGGTAGACATCATGAATAGGCTCATAATAAATAATAAATTATAAAATACATAATGTAAATAAAAAACAAATCAAATAATGGTAAATCTTATTCACCCCCATCTAACAATAATCTTACACCTACTTTGGGGGAAACTCAGCTTATACAACAAATTATTTTCACTCAACAACCTTAAACAATGGCAAAACCTCCTATGGATAGTTACTCTTCTTGAAAAATTCAATCCCTTATGCATGGCATTCATTCTGTGTAGGCTAAGGTGTTACATCTTGAGCAGGGTGATACTTGCCCATCACATGACTTGCATTCTCATGTTCTTTTACGTACGCCTTTGGTACATCACATAATGACAACTCCTTTGTCATCTATATTTTTGGTACTAAATATTACTTTTTATGATGGTTAGGGTGACCCAAAGCATCATATACAATATTTTCATGCCATATGTTTGGACTATGTGTCTAGTGATTGGCTCCTTAGAAATTTATTCCCTTGCAGTCTAAAGGACTATGCCTTACAGTGGTTCTACGATCTTCTAAATCAGTCTATTGCTACATTAAATCCATTGGAAAATATGTTTTTAGCATAATTTTTAATTAACAATAGTGATAATATATCATATGCTCAATTCACACAACTTAAGAAAAAATTAATTAAGCTTATTAAAGAATATGTCTTCCTATATAAAACTATATTGTAAAAGATGACAATCATTGAGAATCTGACAACTTTTATTCTTCACATCCTCATCTTGCTTGGTTTATTCACCATTTATATAACTCATAAAATATAAGAGAAACTTAATTTTATTTTAAACACATAAAATATCATACAGACATTTATCTTTCAATCCCATTCATTCATATTCAGCCTAAAGGATCATGTCATGCATTTTATTCTAGTATCTATCTTTCTCAGATAAGACCACACTAGGATGGGTAGAGGCACACTAAGGCCATGTCCCCTAGTGTGGCCTTATCCCCGACACTCTAATGGTAAAATTTTAAAATAGATACATTTCACAATGGCTCTCTCATATATTTTATAAACTAGGTTAGCAAAAATATTCTAAAGATTTACCTACAAAATCACATAAAGGAGTATACATAAAATCTCCTAGAAACTTGATTTCAAATCATTACACAATGAGAAAAAAAAGCATAATTTATTGAAATATCAAATATGTTTCTTTATTACAATCATAGATTTTTTTCTTATTATTACTTATTTTAGGTCAAGGACATCCATTATCAATAATCACAATCAATATTATAATTATAGTCATATATTTGCATGATCATAGATCACACAATCATCTTAAGAGGGAGAACTACATGTTCTTTTTGGATATGTAAGAAATAATCATAGTTCATGGTATTTTTTGAGGATATATGAGTTATTCTTATTTCTTATTTCACCCCATTATAGTTTATCTCTATATTTTTGATTTTATAAGAAAAAAGGTTTGTGTTTTTCATGTCTTCCACTCATTTATTTAATTGTTGCACATAATAAGGAAAACCTCATTTATAGGAGCACAAAAAAAAAATCAAAATTGAATTGAAAATTTAACGAATATATGGTCATGGTTAACATTTAAGGACACATTGTTCCATTATCTTCTTTTTACATCCTTGTGCTAGCATAATTTGTAATTATATATTTAGATGCAACACTATTTATAAGTCTCTCCAAGTAGTTTATAGTCACAATTAGATTACATAGTGAGTGTTAAATTTGATGTAGGGAGGTTTGTATAGTTTTATGCCAATTTGCTATTTTTTATCCAATTCTAAATTTTATAGCATATTGTATTTAAATATTAGATCTATATATTCCATAATTTTCATTTTAATATATATGTATTTGACTTTTTTCAATTCAAACTATATTAAATAACAATTTACTATTTTTTTATCAATCTTCCATAATGTATATTGTGTTTTACTTCAACTATATTACATGTAAAATATTTTAATAATTCAATGTTTGATGTGTTTTGCCGTTATTCAACATCAATTTTAACATCTCACGAATAGTTATCCTTAATTTATACCATAATATTGAATACTTCATGTCATGTGCACTTGTATCTCTATGTGATCTATTTTAGATTGGTTCATGTTATAAATTAGTTATAGTAGATTTTGTTGTATCTTCGTTACTATTACAATCCCTTCATCCTTAAAATCTTGAATATTTTATTTTACTATTTCACGACTTTCTATCTCATGTCCTATTTTTTTTATAATTTCAAAATTAGTTTCCTTCTTTAGTTGAGAATCTACTTATAGCTCTACCTTGAGTCATAGGTATAAAAATGAGATTATTATCAAGTAACATACGTAGTATAGTAATCAAATTATCTTATTCACTAGAAATATGTAATTTGATAGCTATTATATATACATGAGCTCTATATTATTTGTTGATATGATAATAAATGCTTGGATTTCAACATTGGATCATCATGTAATGTGTTGTGCATCTTTCTCTCCATCTATTCTAGATTTGATAATTTAATAATTGGTTAATTGAAAAATATCATTGAAATATATATTTTTTAGCTTATATTGCAAAAAATAATTTCACTTCTATCCGTATTAGTGTCTAGAAGTGTTTCCTTTCACTTATCCATTTTAACATTTCTTATTAACTTGGAATCACCTATGTACTCTCCTATACCAATGGGTGTAAAATTTAGATGAGATAAATATGCATCTATTTTAATTGGTATGCCATTCTCATCATCTTCACTATTATACTCCTCTCTAAATCTCTAATTTAAATCCTCTCAATTAACTACTAATGTATGATCTAATATATTCTATTCTTGTGTGTTTTTTATTATAATTTATTGCTTGATCTATCTATAATTGGGTATTTTTATTTAGCATTATATATATATATATATATATATATATATATATATATATATATAATTTTGGTATGATTTTTAATGGATTTATTATACTATACTACAAAACATAAAATTTTGGATTACATCCATCACTAAGCGATACTAATTTAAAATACTTGAAATCTTGTATATATGCATGACATGTGTACAAACATTTTTTATGAATAAAATTTATTCACCTATGTAAATTATATGGTATTTATTCTATTTTATGGATTGTAATCTACTTAAGGGAAATTTATAGTGTCATTCATTCTTCATTGCATGAAATGTAGTTGATAACATCGTGGGGCATGTAGATATTCTAATTTGGACACTTTACATATGACACCCCATTTTCAAAACTTATAACACCACACACTAAAATCATTATTCCTCCATAAATTATCCCTAATTATACTAATATATCACCATTTTATCCCAAATCATAAAATAACCCTAATCTAACATGTCATCATATTATATTATAATCCTAATCCTTTCGATAGCATCCCTAGCCTAACATGTCACTATTTAATATCTACATTAATCAATTAATCCTATCACACCATCATCCCATCTAAATCCCACAATATTAAAATTAAGATTAACTAACTAATCATATTATGTGTCCATTTAATGCTAAAAATAAAATCCATGCACATTAAAAATAAATAAATAAATAAATCAAATCATCACTCAATATATTATCAAATTATAAAATAAACTAATTGATGATAATATATAATAAATTACATGACTCTCCTTAAACTCTAAACCCCTCTAATTTATTATCCAAATCTGTTAATTTAATGAGGATTTTTACCAAATTCTATCATAGTTGATCTTGAATTAGATCCAATGGTCTGTATCATTTTTTATAAATATATAAATTATATGTCCCTCCTCCATTTACAGTAACCTTACATATCCTAAAGAAACACTTCCATATAAGAGATAAATCATTTAAATCAAGACATCCATTCATCGAGATAATAATCAGTTAGATATGGTGAGTGTTGCAGGATTATATGCATATAACCAATTAAGAAACCACATTCCAATCTAAAATATTAGAAAATATACATAAAGAGGGCCTTATTCATTTTTGTTAGTGAAGGTTCCTTATAAAATATCTATTTATCTCAATATAAGGTGCTTTATCTAGTTATATTAGGAGTTTCAATGTTTGCTTGAATTTCTAACATATATTATTCTAATGTTGCATATGCACAAGGCATACTAGGATATTCAAAGTAATTTATCATAAAACTTGGTAAATAAAAATTTAAATGGTATTTTATAGTTTCATACAGTCCATATTGACACCTAATGTCTTTTAAAATGTTATGTTAAAAATATTCAATTCTAAGCCACTATCTCTTAAGACACACTTGACTATGTTATTTAATTAATCATTTGACTTTAATGAAGAATAGGAAATTTTAATGTATGATGTGTTTAGTATGAAATAATTATATTTCATAATATATAATTTCTTAAATATTACTAATTTTATTGATCAAGATATAAAATACACTACTACCACATCATTTAGCATAGTTGTGTCGTGCAATGCAACATATAGGATATCCTTATGGATAGGTTGGCATTTTAAGTAGCTATCATATGGAATATTTCTATTAGGAATTATTAATTTTATTAATGATATTATACCATTTACTTGAATTATTTATAATCAACTTCACTCTAGTGCATTTATATTTTAGCCATGGACTATCTGATGTTGTTAAATAACAAAACCCTAGTTCTTCATCGTCATATAAGATGTGTGAAAAATGGGTTAGTGGGAACATGGTGTTGAGATATCCCATAAAAAAACTCTATTAATGAGAATTAACTACATATCTAATACTTTTAATAGGGCCTTAGACCCATTCATTTCTCCCATATGTGTTTGTTTGTGTGTGAATTATGAAATGTGTGATAAGCAAGTATAATAGTGACCTATTTTGTAACTTGGAAAATGTATCTATTGGGATATTTTTTTAGTACTTCAGACCTATATATGTGTTTTCCCTATGACTAGTTCAGAAGTTGGAGAAAATGTGGAAGCTTTTATTCACGTATAATGCTTTAGATAAATTACCTTGGTCTCCTTATGTATTTTTTAGGTTAAGAATGAATGAGGGTTGATATTATATTTATAAAAATCCCTTTGGATAATATATTGCATTAATTAACTTATTACCACCATATTAATATGTTTCATTTCAAAATTTAATGATTTTATGGCATTAGACACCACTATTAGCATAAAATAATTATGCTAATGCAAGTGTTTGACTAAGATGCAAGTGTCTAGTTAGTTGGAAAATAGGTGTATGTATAGAACTTATAAATATGGAAGATAAACATGTTTATAAATTTGGGTTAGATATAAGATCTAAGTCATCATAATAACATAGTTTGGATGAAGAGATAATTAATTAGGTATCAAAGAGATAATGTATGTGAACCTTTCGGTAATGGTAAAGGTATATATTACACAATTACAACCATGATATTTACTTATAAAGTGTTCAATATTGAGGTGATGTAAATTTGAAATAATGTGTACATTCCCCCGACCGCTCCCCCTCCCCCATTTAATCTAGTAATCAAATTTTTGGTTTATTGGAGAATAAATGCATAGTTGGGTGTGTATAACACACCTTACCTTTATTTGAGTCCAACTTGAGTGATTTATTGGTGACATATCTAAAACCAATAATCTATTACAATATATAATCAGTGCATATAATTTGAATTTAAAATCATTAAAATGATTGAAATTGAAAGAGAGCAAGGTTTAGGAGTACATGTGTATTGGTACAACCATCTTAGCTTTGGGAAATTTTATTTAAAAGATATATCAATATAAATCATTGAAACTAAGATTATGAAAAAAAGTTAATAAGTAATGTGCATACATATAAAGATATAAAGTGAGAGATACTAGAGGTAACATTCCCCCAACCTTGGAAAAAGATGAGTTGTCACTTGGCAATAGACATTAGCTTAGCCAAGAAACCCAATCATATTTGTAACTGGGTGAGTGTGAGTGAACCAATTCGACTCACACTATAAAAATTGTAAGAATAAATGATGTAATAAATTCCATCTTATATACTTAAAAATATTGAGTGATTTAATAAACTCAACCATACCAAAAGTGAACCAATTACTGTAGTAGAATAACTCAATACAGTCCATAAAAGTCTAACTTGGTGGTTGGTGACAATCCCCAAAAGTGTTTATAATATGAAATTGATTTTATTACCAATATTAGGTGCACATTACTTAACATATTGACCTTATATATGTCTTGTCTTTAAACTATGTATAATAATGATAGGAAAAAAAATTAAAAATATTTCAACACATATATGCCAAAGATATAATTAATATGTAAATGTAGAAAATATTTTAGGATTTTTGAAGTTTTTTATATTTTTGGTATATGCAAAAGAAATAACTACACTATGATCCCATATAATGGATGATAGTCTTTGAAGAGTTTATAAATATATAAAATATCTTTAAAAAGATGTGTCATATGTATGCATAGTAGAATCAGAAAGTGTATCATGCTCTTCTGGTAACTTTATCCTTAATATATTTGGCTTATATTTATATACATTTTTTTTCTTTTTGATTATGGTGGATTTAATTGATAGGTACTAGGTCTTGTAGATATGAATAGATTATTTAGTAAGTTATTAATTGGATCATAACATAGTTTTCTAAACTATTCATCGAAAGATTATTTACCATATATAAAAGTAGTAAATTTGACCTAATTTAAAGAAAGGATTGTAGTTCACTCTTTTATAAACACATTTGGAACCCCATATTTTTGAATTGTCTTTTTAATTTTTAATTCATTTGTTATAAATCATGGTTTAAATAGTTCATGTATCCATTGCTATTTTTGTGATGGTATTTTTTCTATTTGTGTTTAATTATTTGACTTGTTCTCACTTGTATGTTATTTTTCTTTTGAAATGGCCAAGAGTATCTTTGAATGATTTGCATTATTATTACCAATATACCAAAGGCGTTAATGGTGACTAAAATAATGTGTTGAAATAGGATGAGTGGGGCCTTGGAAATGTTTTTCCAATATTTGACCATGATAACTAAGTTTTTTCAAATATTTCATTAAAAAAAAATATGTAATCACCTAAAAATGACACTTGAGTGATAAGAGTGTTACTTGAGACCACACATTCTTAGATTAGTCCTAAATGTATCTTATGGCCTACTTAGACACTTGTTCAGACTTCATGTGGGCCAAAATCATCCTTAAACATATATAAATTAGTCACAGTCCCTCACTTTAACATCTTGGACCCTAGTGCTTTAGGTTCACCTGTGCTTATACACTAACACCAAAATTTTGATAGTAGTGCCCCATGGTGTTAGTGTCCTAGTTTCAATGCTATTATTATTTTCCCTCCTTTTATATCCAATATATATATATTTTGAAATAATAAACCACCTAATTTTTTCCTTGACCTACTTTAAGACCGACACAAGTACTATAAAAATATATACATGAAGTTTATCTTTTTATCCATTAGATGAAAATCAGATGCAAATTACACAAACAAACTCAAAAAATGTTGTACACAACAAGGTTATCAATCCTTGTTCTGACCTACTTCTACATATAACTATTTACAACATTATTAACCTAATATTACTTAGATTTATAGTCTCAATAACATTCAAATATCTCAAACCAACATTCATACTAACTTCACTTTTTCTTCCACTAGCACTGAGGTGGGGAGAACTATCTCAAGATTGATCCCTATTTAGTGTATTGGTATGTAGAAAACTCTCTTCACAATAGGGTGTTGAGGATATCCAACCTACCTCACTAACAAAACAATTTGATACTTTGTAAACTTGATGCCCTAGTAATATGGATGTTTAGGGTTTGTATAAAAAATTAGCTAAAATAGGTGATCTATACAAGTGCAAAACTTTTGCACACAAGAAAAAGATTTTTAGACCCATACACAAGAGAACGCTAAAGCTAAAAATAATTATAAATAGAGGATATTGGTAAAAAAAATAGGGACACTATCACACCATGGTACTACTATCTAATTAGGTTGTTATTGTCGAGGAAGGGTTATGGCACTTGGGTCTTGTCTGTGACACTCATATCAGCCTCTATCCTTGTTTTTTGCCTCTAGATATTTTATCTTAGGAAATTTCACCTAAATAATTTTTTATATTATTTATTTCAAATTTTAAAAAGGTCAGACTAGGTCAGTTCTATTACAAATCAGTGGTTATAGTTATTACATATTTCTACCCCAATTTACTATATTCAAGCCTTTTAAGAAACAAGGGCTTCATCTCTATAAATATTTTAAAGTTAAATCATTTTGTGAAATTTACTTACTTTGAATAGTTCAAAAACCCTAACCATAAATAACCGTAGGGTTTATTTATAGCCTTCTAAGACCCATACTCAGATTTTAGATCCTTATATTTTATGACTTGTATTTCATGTAAACATGATAATAATGACAGATGAAGTTTATCTCCTTTTGTTACAAATTTTTGTAGCTTCCTTTACATGTTTTTTTTCCTTTCATTTGGAATGAATTCAAAGATGACATAAACACATATACAAGATGTTTTATATTAGTTAAAAGGTATGTCATATTTCACTTTATCTCTAATATGTTATTTTTATCTTATGTGGAATTGAAATAATAACTAAATCCTTGAATACATAGAGGATTAACTATAATATAATTTATTGGACTTATTCCATAAATTAATTACCCTAACAAACAAGTTTCAAGTTTTAGTGTCATATCTTATGCATAGGAAAGAATCTCTTTCTCCTCCTCATCTCCATGAGGGTGATAGCTCTTTTCCCTCTAACCAGTTCCATGTTATCACACCTCCATATGATGATTCAACCTATACTATTATTACTAAATCCCATACCTAGCCTATCCATGTCTCCACCTCTCTATTACAAAATGTGTTCCTACATGTTCAATCAAAAGAATCTAGGGATTTCACTTGTGATACCCTAATGGATAAAATTATCAGTATGATCAAGCTAATATCAAAATTCTAGAATCAAAATTAGTTATTAAGTGAAAATGTCACATTATTCACAAATCAAATTATATGTATAATTTTTTTATAATATTCTAGTGTTCATCATGTATGTACATTTACACCTAGAAAAGTTGTGCCTAACACTTTTTAATATCCAAATCATAAAGTATAAGATGAACAATATAATCAAAATTAAAATGATACACAAGATGGGAATCATGATACTCTCCCTCCACTTAACTATGAGAATCTTATAGTCAATAAGGATGAGATTTTATAAATTTTAAGAGATAGAATTCAGGAATAGCCCCACTATCAAGAACATACTATATAAGCAACAATGTAAATTAAAAAATCAAATAATGGTAAATCTTCTTCAACGCTAGATAAAAATAATGTGACACCTACTTTGGGGGAAAATCATCTTATACAACAACTTATTTTCACTTGAGAACCTTCAACAATGGAAAAACCTCTTATGGATAGTTCCTCCTCTCTAAATATACAATCCCTTATGCATGAGATTAATTTTATATAGGCCAAGGTTTTACATCTCGAACAGGGTGATACTCAGCCATCACATGCCTTCGATTCTCATGTTATTTTACATACACCTTTGACACATCACATTATGCAAAATCCTTTTCCATCTATATTTTTTTCACCTACGATTACTTTGTATGAAGGTATGGGTGACCCAGAGTACCATATACAGGATTTACATGCCACATGTTTATACAAAGTGTCTAATGATTGTTTCTTTATTTTCCTAATGAGTTGTCTAGAAAAAGTTGCATCTACTTGAGGTGAATCTTAGAATCAAGAGAGTTGCAAACCTTTCTCCATTGGTGTTGAAAGTGGATTAAAATATAGTATTTTTTTACTTTTGTAGGAGTTTCATGGCATATTTCATTTGGGAGATTAAAATGTGATTCAGTTTCTACCATATATCTAAGCCAAGACAATAATGCAGTAGCCTCAAATCGGTCATGTCGAAGGATCTTTTGAGGTCATTCTTCATAATATCAACCTAATCTTCTAAACTTCTAATGATCACAAGATCATCCACATATATAACAAGAATGACAATATCTGGTCCTACATTATTTATATACAAGTTATATTCTTAGGGACTATGTGTAAAACCATGATACAAAAAGTGATCATCTATTTTGGTGTACCATGTCCTAGGAGCTTACTTTTGTCTATAAAGTGATTTGATGAGACCACATACCTTTTTAGGATGTTTTTAATCAATAAATCCTTCTAATTGGGCCATGTATACTTCTTTATTTAGATCACCATTAAGAAAATCACTTTTAACATCCATCTACTAAAGTTTCCATCCAGTATGTGCTACTAGTGCATAAATAACGTTGATCATCTTGATCTTCACAGTGGTAGAAAATGTCTCTTCATAGTCAATGCCTTCGTTCTAAGCATATCCCTTTATTACTAGTCATCATTTATGTTTATCAGTGAACCTAGTAATAATATAATAAGGGGGGTAATGATAGCACAACATATTTAAATATTACATTATTTTTATTTCTTATC
>JARHVA010003907.1:35000-40000 GCA_037957365.1 Torreya grandis
TTGAATTACTCCCATGCATTATCTGTATGAACCTTATTGATGCAACTCAATCACTATTTCTCAACCAAAGCCTTAAAGACTTTAAAGTGAGAGTAAAGACATCACTCTTGTACTTGAGGAAGTAAATTTAAGTATGTATTGATAAATTGTAAATGAAGGTAAGTACATACAGTGCTCCATTGAAAGAAAGAGTAGGAAAGACCATCAAATCACTATGCACAATCTCAAGCGGTGAAGAATCTCTCATGGACATACCCTTAGTAAATAGATCTTGGTGTTGTTTCCTTAATACACAATTGGGGTAGACTCCATCAAGACATCAAACTATAGGAACACCCTCTACCATACTTTGAATGCTCAAGTCCTTCAAATATATGTAGTTTATGTGTCCAAATCTCTTGTGCAAAAGATAACTCTTACAATCTGAATGAGAAACTAAACACATCCCTAAAGGAAGAGTATAATTAAAACCCTCAAAATAGTAAAGTTGATAAGTATGATCAACAAAACCCTATGTAATGAGTGTATGTGGCTCTAAATTTTTTTGAACTTTAGCACCCTATGGTTTGAAAGTAACTATCTTGACCTATACAAAATGGAAAATATGATACATTGAAAGTAGATTGGTGGAGATGTCTAGAACATATAATGCATCATTGATATGGCCACCATATAGCTATATGACACCCTTCGCATTAATAGAAATGAAGGAATAATTTCCAACCTCAATGTTGGAAATGGAACTGAGACTAAGAGATACAAAGGACTCCTTGGAAGAAATCATATGGTGAAAAGAACCAGAATCTAGAACCCAACTATGTGAGATAGGTAAATGTGATCTCCCAATAACATTAAGTGCTTTCCCATTCTTAGAAAATGGTGAAAGAGTGGAGATAGATATCTTGTGTTTTCCAATGGCATCTTTTAAGGCTTGCATTCTTTTGAAACACCTCGACTCTTTATGGCTAGTCCCCCCACAATTAGAGTAAGATAGTTTATACTTATTCTTGGATTTAGAAGATGGTTTGGGTTTAGATGTAGATGTGTTGGTGGGCTTAGGTACATTTTGAGGTGGATAAGGAGTGTTCTTATTTTTACCCTTAGACTTTCCCTTAGTATCAGGATGTGAGGTTAATATTGCTTTTTGAGAGGTGGAAGACTCAAGGTGAGATAATTTGTATTCCTCCTTAGTGAGTCTCTTACAAAATAGCTTAAGATTAGACATTTTGAATGTGGTACCTAAGTAATCTATACTAGAGAAAAAGGTAGATGAAAATATTTATAATGGGCCACTCAATTTTGGCAAGACTAAGTATACACACCTTCATTATTTTTATTTCAACCACACACATTCAATTGTGTCAGCACATGCTTAAATTTAGTGAGGTAGTCTGCAATAAAAGCAAAATCAACTAGATTAATTGTAGTAGGTTCCACTTCAAGTAACATGGCTCATAAATGGTCTGCCTTTCCAAATAACCCTTTTGCCTTACTCCACATTTTAAATAGAGTGTCATACCTATTAAAATTAAATAAGAGACTATCACTCACATAACACCCAATCAATCCTATATAATCTTCAAACATATATTGATGATGAAAATTTTCAAATTCTCTTATAAATTTTGGTTGTGTTTCATTCATTAGGGACCATAATCCTCTATGTTTAATGATTGTCTCTATTCTAGGTCTCTACTTGTGGTAATTGTGTGTAGTTAAAGGCTCACAATGATCAGTTTCAGATGTAGAATCCATGGCAACCAATCCCCAATAGTATAAATAATTCAAAGGGTGCACAAAAATAGGCACCAAGACAAGCCCCCAAAAAGATGTATTACAGGACCCGCCCCCCTACCTTGCCCCTCAATTTGGAACTTTATAAAAGTAACGATTTTTTATAATTTCATGACACCAAGTGATGGTGAATCGAAAACATGCACTTTTAAAAAAATAGAACATAAATTCATGATACCACTCAAAAGTTATAAGTGTTTTGATTTCTTTTTAAAATAGGTCAAAACAATTAAAATTGAATAAAAATTGATTTTTGAGGCCAAATTATAAATAAATATATTTTTGTAACCACTCATTGGAACCAAAATTTCAAACTTAGAAAATTCAATGAGAGGGGAAAATATTTTCCAGGTTACCTCAAGATACGTGAAAAAAAGTTTTACTTCCTCTTGTAAGAAAAATATAGCCAAAAAAGCAAATTTAATGAATAAACAACTATGTAAAGATCATAAGAAGAATAGTTTGTTGTTGTTTTTAGCTCAAATATGACAAGAGACTCCTCAAGCAGATACATATAGTACAATAGAGATCTTCGGTAGATCCAATGCTTTACACTCAAATTTGCAATACCAACCTCCTCTTTTCCAGTGCCAAGGTAAAATAATAATGCCACTAGGCACATAGATCTAAAAAGCTATTATAAAAAGAGGACATAGTTGGTAAATAACATTTATAAGGGAAACCTTTTACTCAAAATTCAATGTAACTGAAAATAAGGTGTTGAGATTCAATGCAACAGTGGAAAAATAATGCCAATTAGCAGATTTTAGCTTCTAATCTTCAACATAGTAGTCAAGATGTTTCTTATAATTCACTAAGGCATGACATATACGAAGATATTTCCCATGCTTGAGATATCAATACAAGGAAAAAAATCATTAGAAGAAAAAGGTCAACACTCTACACAAAGGTCAAATGCCTTTGATCCAATGCCAAGCTATGAAGAGTGAAAATAGATCCAAATCTACAATAATCAAACAATAATCTCCTTTTAACATTGACATTATTAAGGCCTAACAAATTTTATAAAGGATGTCAAGGTAAAATTATTCCAAGGCAGAAATTTCATGCCAATGGTCAGATCTTCCAATGCCACTACTACAATCATCCAACATAGAGATGTATATTTCCAATTCCTTTTCAACTTAGATCAGATCCCTCCCACATAAATATCATATAGGATAAAAAGATGTAGTGCCATATACCAGAATGACACCAAAAAAATTATTTTTCAAAACACCAATGTTAGAAAGAAATGAGTAAAATAAATACATTGTAGTAAGAGGCATTGGAAGCATAGACAAACAGTTGAAGAAGTGGTGAGGCATTTAAGCTTTGTCAAATTCATTGTAATTATGTCTCAAATATGATTATTTTTGAAGCAATAAGAGCAAATGACACATTTTATTTTATTTTTTTCCTTAGATCTTTGTAGATTTCTGACATAAAAGATGCCTTACTATAAAGAATTTTAACACCTTTGTTTAATTCTATCCTTAAAAAACAACTCAATTTTGAAAAAAACTAAGGAAGTTTAGCATAAAAAATACATCAAAAGTACTTCAATTCTAAGTATGAGAAATTAAGCTAATAAAATATCTATGTTTGATCAAACAAAGAGCTACTAAAAACAAATCTTAGCTGCCATAATTAGATCTTATAATAAAAAAATCTAAGATTATATCTCAATCAAACTAAGAAAAAACACTAACGGCTAGCAGATCTACTCTCTGAATTACAAGCTAAAGATGGTTGGAACTTATTAAAGGCTCTAGTACCATGTTAGGAATGGTAAAAACATTCCATGAGGCTAAGATCAAAAGAGTTCACAACAAGAACATCATAATAGCTAAAGACACATGGAATGTAATACAAAGCAAAACCAAATGCTTATTTAGAATATGAGAATAATGAATGCATGTACAAAGGATAACAACTTGCTTATATAGGAAAGGCCAAAGACTAATCTAACTATCCTAAACAATGTGGGATAGAACAATAACCCACTCAATGACAAAAATAACTAGATAATACACTAGAAAATATGAAAATTCATACTCTAATAGAGTCATAGGTATGAAAATGAGATGATTATCAACTAATATATGTATTATAGTACTATAATTACCTCATGCACTAGAAATATGTAATTTTATAGATATTACATAGACATGAGCTTTATATTATTTATTGATATGATAAAAAAAATGCTAGGAGTTTAAAATTGGATCATCATGCAATGTGTTGTACATCTTTCTCTCCATATATTCTATATTTGACAATTTGATAATTAATTAAATGAATAACTTATCATTTAAATATATTTTTGTGAACTTACATTGCAAAAATTTCACTTGTATCCTTATTAGTGTATAGAAGTGGTAACTATCCCTTATCAATTCCAACATTTAATATTACCTTGGAATCACCTATGTACTCTGCTATACAAATGGGTGTAAAATTTATATGAGATAATTATGCATCTATTTACATTGTGATGTCATTCTAATCATCATAACTATTATATTCCTACCTAAATCTTTGATTTGCATCCTATGAATTAACTATTAATGGATGATCTAGTATATTCTCTTTTTGTTTGTCTTTTATTATAATTTATCACATGATCTATCTAGAGTTGGATATTTTTATTTAGTATTGTATATATATTTTATTTTTGTGTGATTTTTTGTGGATGTATTATGGTATACTATAAAGCATAAAATTTTGGATTATATCCATCACTAAACTCTAATACTTTAAAATACTTGAAATCTTGTATATATGCATGACATGTGTACAATTTGTTTTTATGAATACAATTTATGATCCTATGAAAATTATATGGTATTTATTCCATTTTATTGATCCATGTCTACCTAAGAGAAATTTATATTTAATTTTATTATTCATTGCTTGAAATGTAGTTGATAACATCATAGGGCATGTAGATTCTCTAATTTGGACACTCTACTTATGACATTCCACTTTCAACACTTATAACACCACACCCTAACATCACTATTCATGCACAAATTATCCCTAATTCTAATAATTCATCCCTATTTAATCCTAAATCATAAAATAACCCTAATATAACATGTCATCTCATTATATTATAATTTTAATCATTTAGATAACATCCATAGCCTAAATTATTAGTATATAATCACTAAACTAATCAATTAATCCTATCACACCATCAT
>JARHVA010003907.1:45000-62500 GCA_037957365.1 Torreya grandis
TAAATATAATCTAACTTATCATTACATTTTATCATAGCCCTAATCCTTTCAATAACATCCCTAGCCTATCTCTACATTATTTGACCACCACTGCTATTTAATTATTACTATCACACCATCATCCCATCTAAATTCATCCAAATGTAATTCTTTATTAATTTTAATAAAAAACATACGCACATCCAAAATAAATAAATAAATAAATAAAATTCATAATAAATCAAAACATCACCCATCACAAGTCAAGTAATCACATAATTCAATCTATGGTCAAATATCCAAATCGAAGAGAATATATAATCAGGACCATACATATCCTTACACACTCAATCTCTCACATTTATGATTCATACCCCATCATTCAAATGGATTTTCACCCAATTACAATGTGTAATATTGAATTAGATCCAATGGTTCATATCATTCTCAAAAATATATAAATTGGAGGTCCCTCAATTTATAAAAGCTTCCATAGTAAGAAAAAACTCTAAAATTTAAAATATCAAGCATTATAATATATCCTTACATCCATCAATCCAATTATCAGTCAACCAATGGGACATGTTATCAAATTTTATTTATGTCACCAATTTAGTAAGCACATTCTAATCTCAAATCCAAGAAAATTTGCTTAAATAGGGTCTTCTTCATATAGGTAAGTGAAAATCATTATAACATCCATATTTAGCTCAATTGGAGGTGTTTTGTATATCTAAATTATGATTATAAATGTTTGTCTAAATTTATAATTTATATTACTTTAAATTTACATATGCATATAGCCTAATATGATATACAAAGTAATCACTCCAAGAACTTGGCTAATAACTTTTAAAAATGTTATTATATAATTTGATATATTCCATATTGACATCTAATGTTTGTAATAAAATGTTACACTACAAATATTCAATCCCTATCCATTGTCTATTAAGATATGTTTGACTCCCATATTTAATAATTTTAATTGAAGAAATAATGGGAGATTTTTGCCTATGTTATGTTGAGTGTGCAATCCATATTTAAAAAAATATATCATGTATTGTGTATTAATAATTGTATTGATGAGGATATAAAATATGCCAGTTCCACATTATTTAGTATGGTTTTGTTATGTAATGTGGCATATAGGATATACTTGTAGATAGTTGGCCTTTTGAGTAGCTATCATAAAAAAATGTTAGCTTGGGTATTTTTAAGTTGATAAATTATATCACAACCTATATTTTAATTATATATAACCATTTTAGGTTGAGTAATATGAGGATTGAAATTATAACTAGATCTATTTTATCACACATAGTGAGGAATCGTACCTCTTATAGTTGTAATAGCATGGATTTAAGAATCCATTATAGTCATAGATATAATAATAAATGTGTGATGATATATAACATGACCTTGAGGTCTAAGAGGAGTAAAAATGAAAGGATTCATACATTTCCACTAACATCTAGTTTTAAATGCAAGCATTTAAGATTTAATATTTAGACATTAAGAGTGACTAAAGAGAGCTCAAGATTATTCATCATTATTTTTAGCCTTCAATTTATTTCATATGATTTTGACCCATTTAATTAAATTATTTTAAAATTTATTACATATTTCATAAAATAAACTTAAATTTTTGACAATTATAACATCAAGTTTAATGTATAAATTATGTAAATAAATTATAATGATGGAATGTGCATAGCAAAAAACTTCCCACCCCAAGAAAAATATGAGGAATGTTTAGAGGTAATTAATTTTTATTGAATAATATTAATTAAATGAAACCTATATTTTTATTTAAAATTAGATGTGTCTCTCACTCTCTGTGCCAAATATACTAAAAATGATAAAAATTTAGTTTTAGAAAAATTATATAATTGTTTTGGGAACAAAAAAAGGATTTTGATCCAATCAGTATGAATAAAAACATATATAAATCTATCTACAATATATATGTTTTAAATTAGATACCATCCAAATATATATGGGGAAAAATCACAAATCTAATAGATGAATCCCCAATATGATAAAATGCATGAAATCGTAGGAAAAAAGAAAGAAATTTTAGATTTGTGGATATTATAAGGGGAACTCAAAAAATAGTTTACAATCCCTAATATTTAAATATAAACCCTAGAAGGTATAATGAAACTCTAAGGGAATATATGGTTTATTTCACTCTATGTAATAATAAGTTTGTTAATATGTTTTACCTTCTACTTGATTTAATGGTCAAAACATGATAAAAATTGAGACTAATTCTAAAATTAATTTTTTTTTTCTAAATTTAGTAAATTTGAATGCAGCTCGAAGAGTATGATTGATTTATTGAGCTTTATTTTTATATAAATTACCAAGTAGATATAGTCATCAAATTGTTTGAGTTATGTTCTAGTCTATGATAATGTAAAGTCATTAGCAATCTCTAAAATGGGTATGTGGTCACTAGAATTTGGAAAGTGATTATCTAAACTTGTTGAGGCAAATTTTATAATGTCTAGACACCTTTGGTAACAAGAGGCATCTAATATCTACCTATTGTTTCCATATGATAAGATCAATACATCTCTATTAAATATCATCGTGCTTGAACATACATATCTATTTTTTGTATTTTCAATGGTTTAATCATGTACACAAATAAAAAATCATATTCCTTAACCTTAAATCCCTAGATCAAATTTTAACACTTTCCTCAAATGTAAAAATGGGTTATAAATGATGGGTTGAGATAACCTCAACTACCCTAGATGAGTCGATGACTACATATTATGTTTGAATATTTTGAAGAGGTCCAAATAAAAAAAGTAATTATCCCACCTAACTATGTATCCACTTAATATTTATAGACTAGTATATAGTGTAGTATTGTGTGGATTTCAACACTTGAAATCATGTGATTTTAACCTTGAAATAGTATTTATACATACATTGGTGGCTATTCCTTTGAGGGTTTTAAATATTTTTATGCTTTTAGGTTGTGCCTCGAATATGTGTATATAAATACATGAATCCTTGGATTTTTTTTTTAAAATGATAATTAAAGCGTGTAAAATAACACAAATAAAGTGTTTGAATTAACTAAAATATTCATTTAAGAGTCTGTAGATGGGTCTATCAAACAAAAATAGATTTAATGACCTGATTCATCTGACTATGGTTGAAGCTATCTAGGAAAGAGAAATTAGTGAACTGGATCATAATGAATATCTAACTAGCATACAAAAATGTTTAGGTAAAGACTCTGGATACATTTTATGTTTAAGTAAATCAATAATATTGGGCCCATAGGTAATTGAATCACTAGGAGAGAATTTAAACAAGATTCATATGTATACACAAAAGTTATGTATACTAATGTTTTATAAAAATTAACAATTTTCAGTATCTAATATAAAATTTATGTGTCTACTTGTATGTATTTTTATCTGTAAAATATAATAGTAGCTTGAACAAATACTAAAATAAAATGTCATATTTATTACCAATATTGAGATAGTGGTAATAAAATTTAAGAAACTAAGAAAATTAATTAATGGCTTAAATAAATTTTCATGGAAAAAAGTTTAGAAAAAATGCAACCAAGTAAATATCACATTAGGCAACCAGAAACCCATGCATAATAATTATAGGGGTCATGATAAATAAAGGCAATCAACAAAGGTAGATGATTATTTTATTTATCACCGTAACTAGTATTATTGGGAAAATTTACAATATCAAGGACCAATTATCAAATGTCATTCATTTTTTATTTATTTTCATCATCATATAGATCATGTACATTAGGGAAATTGGGAAGGTCAAGCGAGATAATTTTCATTACTATTAAGTAATCCATCCACCAATATCTAGGCAAACATAATTAGACACATATCCTTGATATTTGTGATTAGGTAAAGGATATGACAAACACAACAAAGGACTATGCCACATTTTTGTTAAATCATGCATATGATGAAATCGATAGCCATAATCCTATCTTTTGGGATAATATTCAACTAAAAAAAATAACATTATTTAAAAATTAGATGGTGTAACCTTCACCCAAAATTAAAATTCTTAGAAGAAAAATATTATAATTCAAAAAATAATTAAATATAATCACATATCTTTTCAAGTGGATGTTTTTTATTCCTTGCCATTACCAAATACTATTTTTCATTTTCTATTTAAAAAAAT
This sequence comes from Torreya grandis, assembly GCA_037957365.1. NCBI lineage: Eukaryota > Viridiplantae > Streptophyta > Pinopsida > Cupressales > Taxaceae > Torreya > Torreya grandis. The sequence goes on from JARHVA010003907.1 coordinate 49,177, forward strand.
AGATACAATATATTTTATTATTAAATAGTTTCAAATACTAAAGAGAAAGGCCTTCTCAACTAGTTGTAGCATCAAGGCATATACTTTTTATTGTCACATTCTCAAAGTAGCTATAAAATGTAAACCATTTACTATTAGTTTCAAAATCAACATTTTCAATTTATTAAAACTATGAAGCTAGTTGCTTCAAAATGGATTATATGCCCACTATTTTAAAAAATGTAAAAATACACAAGGGAGATTTATATTAACAAAAATAATATCACAAGATTAATTATCTTCCATTAGCCAAAGAAATAAAATAGTCATAGAATAAGGCATAATGAAAAATCACATATTTATATGTAGTCAGAATAGAAAGTAATGGAAATACCAATAAAAACACTTCATCATCAACTCATATAAAATAGTAGGGTGTGTGATTTATTTACTAGACTACTTTTCTCTATACTAGATAGAATTCTATTTCACTAAAATTAATTCCCATTATTTTCCTCTTTAGGGGAGATATAGCGACGACTTATTATTTTATCCTTTTAGGACTTAACAAGTGTAGATATAATGTTTATTAAAGAGTCGAGTATCCTAAATCGTGGCTATAATATAAAATAAATATATCCAATAATTTGTTATAGAATTTACTAACTTTGAATTTTCTAAAAATACTAATAAATAGTGCAAGTAATAACTTAGCTGGAAAAAAAATAGATACGAATAATCTTGGTTCTAAAAACTAAGCTAAAAATTGATATGAGTGTTATAATTAGGATCATAGTGTTAGAACCCCTCCTAGTTATTAAAACCAAAATTGGATAGTAGAACCATTGTTAGAAATGTCATGGTAGTGTCGTAATATTAGTAGTAGTGTCTTGTATGCTGGAGTATCCTATGTTTTTGGGTACACCTATGTCTATATCTCTAACATTTTTTTATGTAGTGAATGTGTTATGAAACCCTTTATACTGCCTAATTTTATTTATTTATTTTGTGATTAAACACTAATCCCTCATGTAGTTATGGCATCCAAATGATATGAGTTGAAATGTTTGTTTGTTAGTAGGGTAGCCTGGACATCCTCAACACCATGTTGTAATGAGAGTCGCCTACATATCAATACTCCAAGGAATGATCAAGCCCAATGTAATTATACCCACCTAATTATTGGTAAAATTTCAAGTAAATATAATATGATAGTCACCTTGAGTGACTTTAATTTATTGGAGACTAGAAATTTCAGTAATATGAGCTTAAAACTAGTGTAGATGGTAATATGCAAAAGTAGGATAGAATAGGGATTGATAAAATTAATTGTGAATAAATTGTTTTGATTTTGTATGTTTACTTTGAATTTTATTTCCATCTAATGGTTATAGGGATAAAAGTCATGTATTTATATTTTTTTATGCTTGTATAGGTGATAAAAGAGGTCTAGGTTGACCATGGAAGTTCTATTTTTGAAGAGATATTTATTTGGAAAAAAGAGAGGGAAAGGACATTAGCACCATTTTTGGGAAACTAGCCCCATGTGGTGATAGTGTCCTTATTATGGAACTAGTATTTAATTGGAAAAAACTAGGCACAAAGGACCAAGATTAGAAACTAATTTAGGGCTGACCAAGAAGGCTTGTAGCCCACACGAAGGCTAGATAAATATGATAATAGGCTATAGGATAAGTATGGGGCTAAGATAAGTATAGGTATTCTCAATTCTCACTCTTATCACTAAAATTAAATTTTTAGTTGATAATATTCCCCCCCCCCCATTTATTATATAAATGTAGAAAAGTGAAATGACTAGGATAGAGGGAAAAAAAGTGTATTTGTACTTACCTGAGAGGTGAAGCCCATGAAGTTGGGTTTGAGAATGTGCATTCGGGTATCAATAAGTAAATCATGCTCCAATCTATGTCCTACAAATAAAACATGCATAAATTAGTCCTTAATATATATCAAAATCAAAATATTAAACATAGTAAATAAATAAAATAGGACAAAGAGATATGAGAGAGGAAAGCAAAAAATACACCTCACATTGTACGTAAACCAATGCATAAATAATGTGAAAACTTATGTATATACATGTATATTGTGATCAATTAGTGAATAAATTGGACTAAGTGGATGCCTTACTCAATCCTCATGTGTGGGAGGCTCAAGAACTCAATTTGGTTTTGACTCCATCATTGGCTACCCCTACTTGGTGGATCATGATCTATGAATAGCTTGGATTAGATTGATAGTATGCCTAACCCTCTCATGTAAGTCATTCAAAAAATCAATTAAGCTATGACACAATCATTTACCAAATATGTATTGAATGCAACTAAAATTTAACGTGCATAAGTAATTATAAATGTCTAAATCGTTATGTTTAATTGAATTTGTCTAACTAGGTATGTCATCTCTACAACCACTTAAGTATATTAGGTGGCTCCATCCACTCAGGATTGCCAACCACTACAGATAGATTAAGAAATTAAATTGGTGTGAAACCTACAATATGATGCCAGATGTATAAAGCATAGATAATGATATGGAATTTATCATTTCATCAAATGAACCACTATGTAAGTGAACATACAAAAATAATTTACCATGCACATGCCCCCAAACATGATATCTGAGTATATGGATTTTAGACTAAGATGTAATAAACTATATCTGGGTAACTGAACTAAATATGGGAATGGTCATGCTAGGTAATATGCCCCTAATCTGAGCAAATTAGTATGAATCTAAGCTAAACTAGTATGAATTTGGGAAAACTAATAAATATGTAACTAAATCTATGAAAACCTAAATTATACCTTCTATATGTTTATATCTAATTTGGATTTTTATAAAATGGAAGCTACTATAAAGTAATGTCATGTCTTGGATAATAGTACATTATTGTAAATGTGGTGTTAGTGTCCCAATTTGGGTGTTATTGTCTTTATGGTCTAATACTTGTGTAAATGTGCATGTCTCTATGTCATTATTTTCCCACTATATTTATCCGAGTCTAATTTTATGTAAACTAAACCTGTGTACTAGAAATATACTATGAATACACTATAGGATCATGATCCCTATGATAAACTCCTATGAATGCCCTTTATTTTGAGGGGTGTTATTAAACCTATGCAAGAAATTTCCTCAAAATAAAAATTTCTACAAGATGTGTGTTATCTAGAGCATATATGATAATTATGTAATACTAAAAAATAATGTTCCTACATAACATCACAATGTAAGACAATCTCAAAATAAATTTGTAATGTGTGATTTATGTCATGTCTAACATTCACAAGTATGTCAAGATTGATATAATAATTCATATAACAACAAATTTGTGTAAAAATTTGGAAGCTACCTAGGGGATGTGGCATGATATCCATCACAACACCCAATTAGGAAGGGTTGATGCATGAGGTCTCTCAAGGCATAAAAAATTGGAGTGTGTAACCAGGAAAGACAAGTGTCATGATAATGATGTAGACATAGAAACATAAATATAAAACCTATGAAGCATGTAAATTAGGCCAAGGGGACACAATACAAGAGACATGTACACATGTCACTAAATATGAGAAAGTCATACATGGAATTTTTAAATGTTTACTTATGAAATCAAAGAAAGTTATCTTAGAGGTACATAGAAGGACATGTTCAAATGTACACATAAAGAATAATGAAATCACACACAAATACATGGATGCATGTTCAAAGCATACATACTGTGAAAAGAAGAGGCATTGAGGCCAAGAAAAATGTCACACTCGAATACCCTCAAATAGAAAAGCAAAGAGATACAATTAAGGCTAAACTAAAATATATATAAATGAAAGTATGCATGAATATGTAATACCAATATCTATAAGATTGAGAATGTAAATATGATGAGTCTAAAGTAGTAATAGTATAAAAAAAAATTGGGTAAGTGTAATGTGATCAATATAAAGATAGAATAACGCTAAAGTTGTGATGTAGAGTATAGAAAAATAGAACCTAGTAACAGAAACTGTGTATAGGATTCCCCCTAGTGGGTCAATATGTCAGATAAATAACCCATGTATTAGTGTATATTATGCTAGTGGGAAGATAATATCAAGTCTAGATTGGGGTTGTAGACTGGAGTCTTGTAGATATATATAAAAACTCAACAAGGAAAATTAAATCATGTTTGTATGATAAAAATGTGTATACTAAGATAGCTAACATATGTAGTGTCTATAAAATATAATAAATGTAAATATAGAAATGCATACAATCTATAATTTTGTGTTTTATGAGTAAATTTAATGTTTTTTTTGTTTTTGAAACATTTTATTGTTATTGTATTTTATGGACATAAGCTATGTATAAATAGCATGAAAATGGACTATGTATAAGGAGAAAGAGAGAATGAATGTATGTGCGAAAAGGGAGGAACAATACTAACTGATAAGTCCCATGGGAGAATCACTATTTATGCAATTTGTGTTAAATAAGGGAAATATGATTACATGTGTTGTGTGAAAGGGAAAATATTGTCTTAGAATATTTTGTGTTGAGTGACCTATATTTATCCTTTCCTTTGGAGTGATGTTAGGAATCTGTTACATTAATTATGGTGTCATGTGAACTATAGGGGTTTGAGTGACCCATCTATAAGAAGATGTTGTAGGTGGCATAGGTACCTTATGATGAGAACCCTAAGAAATATAAAAAATAAGTATATCGAGTCCCTCTAGAACATGAAAGATATCTCTGAGGTAGGGATATCTCTAATAATCATCTCCATGGGAGAGTACAAATATGTGTAAACACTATAGGATTAGAGCTCATCTACACCAGTGGTTATACTAAACTATATGGTGTACTAATAGAAACTATGTTCAGAGGTGTAACTAATAACTATGATTAAACTAGTAATTGCATTGTAACTAGTAATCGTGTTATAACTAGTTATGGGATAGGTAGAGGACACTCATATGGAAGACCCTTAAATATGAACATTAACTTATATGTATTTATTTTAGACATCTATGCACTTTGGATGGGATGAATTATAGTTGTTGTGTTCATAGCTTACCTAGCAACATGTCAAATACACCTACACTAGGTACTGCTAAGAATATAGTGGGCACATGTGTTGGTACAACCTATAGTGAAATTAAAATATACCTGATGGAACTCTAAACATGACCAATAAAAACTCTAATAACTATGTCTATAGGACTTATATCCTACTATGACTACCACAAAATATATATAAGTGTGATAGTGCACATGATAATACTTGACCCATTGTTAAACATAACACTCAGGATAGGAGAATGATCTATGTAGGCTCATATAAAGAGTTAATATAAATATGTATCAACATTAATAATATATTACTCTGATAAAATGATAAATGGTCCAACTAGAAATGAATTTTGGTACACACCAATGATATCATGTGGTAAGTGTGCCTCTCCTATAGTCTTATGATGTAAATCTAGTGGTAGATGTGCCTGATATGTGTACTAAACACCTGAAGTTATTCCTACCTTATTTAATAAATGATTTGAAAATAGATTTGAGAACATTTTCAATGCCTTAACTTATATTTTTTGAACATTAGGTTCTTTTATGGGTGTGCTCACATCAATAATATTATCCTAATTCAAATATTGTATCATGTAGTTCAAACTGATTTATCTCTTTGTTTTATGGCCTAGTGCCCTGTGATCTTCATGTAATGCATTGAAATCATAGTTATTTGGAATAAAACATGTATTATTAACTTATTTTATATGATAGAGTATGACATTACATTTAAATATATGTTATAAAACATGTGCTATACATTATAGAAGGTTGGTGAAAATTCTACATGGAGATGATAAAACCAAGTGACGGGATGGCTCAGAAGCTATATTAATTATGGCATTTGGATCACTCTTATTTTTAGTATCCCTTATCTTTTAAAGAGGCTTAATATAAATCTTATAATTTAATTATAATTCAATGGTATATTTTAGTTTTCCCATGGAGATAAGCTTGGATGGTCTTTCTTTTATTATGTGGCATAAGTATGTGAAGGTTGAAAACTTTTTAAATAAGATATCTTCATGTAATGTTGGTAGAAGACTCTATTTGAAGATATCTTGAAGCTATTTAAATTCCATGGGGATATGTAATTAAGCCAATATAGTATTATATTGTGAGACATATTCTGCAATAGGCTCATTTGATTTTTATTTCAATTTTCCAACATCAGTATATGAGATATTAACACTGATGTTTATGGAGAAGTGTGATAGAAACATGTGTATGATAGGATTTAATGTAAATATATATATATATATATATATATATATATATATATATATATATATATATATATATATATATATATTCAGAAGATCATAAAACCAATGTAATGCATAATTATTTAAACTTTATAGGAACAACTTTATGAGGAGCCAATCATTAGACACATAGTCCAAATATGTTATGTGAAAATCTTAGAGATATGCTCTTTGTCACCCTTACCATCATATAATGTAAGCTTAAATGACATGAATCCGAATGGAAAATTAGTTACCACTATGTTCTTTTCTAAATGTGTATGTAAAATAATATTAGAGACCAAAGTATAGGATGGCCTTGTGGCTCTCTTCTCAAGATGTAACAACTTAGCCTACAAATTATGAACCTCATCCATAAGGGATTGTACATCTTAAGTGGAGGAACCAGACGTAGGAGGTGTATTTTTGTATAATGTTTTTGACCTACAATTTTGTGTTGTGCTAACTAAGTTTGACCCAATATAGGTGTAATAATGTTATTAACTATGGGAGTTGAATATTAACCATTTTTTGATTTATTATTTATTTCCATGATGGATTGTAGACTATGTTCATGATTAATGGATATTTACCCATGTATATATATGAATATCAATAATATCTCATCTTTATTAATAATTAGATTTTCATTGTTAAGTGAAGGGAGAGTGCCAAAATTTCTAACTTGTGTATCATCATGATATTTAATATATTGTCTATATTCAGATGGATTATCATTGAAATTAACTTAATTAGGGTGTGTAGGATTAATGATGGGATTTAAAATTTGTCCCTTATTCATAGTATAAGTTCTAATAATAAGAATTTGAGTATGCTCAATAAGATTACCAACTATCCTAACATTTATTCTTAATTGAAGAGAGAGATATTTTTTAGATGGCATATAGTAAACATATTGAAATAGAGATACTAAAATAGAATATATGAAAATAAGAAAAATTAAATCACCTAATAAAAATAGGAAAAAGAAGGATACAAACCCTAGGAGCATCTAGGGTTAGGTTTTGAGCAATGTTTGAAGTAATTCAGGTTTACTAAATGTTTTAACCTTTAGTACTTAACAAGTTTAAATCATATGTTTATTAAAGATCTGAGTATGCTAAATTAGGGTAATAATATGAAATAAATACAAAAATTAATTTTTTATAAAATTTACTAGATTTGAGTTTTTTTAAAATACTAATAAATAGTGTAAGTATTACCTTAGTTGAAAAATAAATGATATAGATAATTTAGGTGTTGTAAAATGAGGTGGAAGTTGATCTAAGTATCATAAACATGATCTTGGTGTTAGAATAACTCTTGGACTATAATGCCACAATTAAATAGTAGCATAATTATTATAAATGTGGTGGTAGTGTCCTAATATTGGTGATAGTGTCCTCTATGTATGAATATCTTAAGCTTGTAGGTGCACTTATGTCTAGATATATGAAGTATATTTATATGTGCACAATTTATGAAACCCTATCTATTAATTGTTTTGATTAATTTTGTGATAAAAACCTAATCCTCCATGTAGCTAAGGCATCTAGTTGATATGAGATGAAAAGTATGTTTTTTAGTAGGGTAGATTGGACATCCTCAACACCCCACTGTGATGAGAGTTGCCTACATACTAATACTCTGAGGAGAGATCAAGGCTTATGTAGTTCTCCCCACTTAAGTGATAGTGCAAGTAAAATTGAAGCTAGTATGATAGTGTCTTTTAGTTCCTTGAATCTGTTTAAGACTAGAAATCTAGGTAGTTTGAGTTTAAGAGTATTATAGATGGTAGTATTTAAAAGTAGCATAGAATAGGGATTGATAACCTTAATTGTGCATAGCTTGTTTTGAGTTTGAATGTGTATTTTACATCTAATTTCCATCTAGTTGCTAGAGGGATAAAATTCATGTATTTATACTATTTTAATTTTTGTGTGGGTGATAAAAAAAGACTAGATTGACGCTAGGAAGTTCTAGTTTTGAAATGATATCTATTTGGGAAAAGAGAGGAAAATGACATTAGTTCTATTTTTGGGACACTAGTGCCATGTGGAGCTTGTGTCCTTATTGTGGTGATAGTGTCCAACTAGTATAAAATTATGCACTAAGGGCCATGATTAGGAAATGAGGGTCTAGGATGGTTTTAGTGATGACTAAGGATTCCAGTGGTCTGTCGAAGGCTAGATAAGTGGGATAATAGGATCTAGGATATGTTTGGGGATAAGCCAACGACATTTAGTCTTCATTAGCACTCTTAGAAATCAAATACCACTTTTACGTGATTATAATTACAATGTATCATCAAGACCATAAGGGGATATCACGGATTTACAATACTCTCAATCTAACATATAAATTATTTTCTTAATTTACTTTTTGACTATACATAATCAGACATGGCTGAGAATGGGTCACATACAATCCCTTTCTACAATTTTCCATCTTCCACACATATGGCTCTAAATAACACCAACTTCTTAGGTGATAGAATGTAAAAATAACCATATAATTCTTCATTGGTCTATCTATTTCCCTGGAGGGGAATCTATTTACTTAGCTAAGAATCCAAGTTTTATTTAAAATTTAAAAAGAGTCTTCAAAACATAATAGATTTTATGTTATTTTGTTGATAATTCTTTATTTGGACCATTACATAGTGAAAAAATACATTATTTACTCTTATGATGTTCATAGTTGCATTTTACATGTAAAAATTTTATTTGGAAATTTTCCCAAAGACCAACAAAGTTCAACCCCATTTTGACATGGCAATGTGTAGCACCCTCATGTACTACTTATAAAAAAACTATTTTTTTGTTTTAATTAACTCAATTTGCACTTGAAAAAACTAAATGAGAAAAATACCTAAAAAACACATTTGACAAAGTTCACATCTTATTGAAATAATGAATACTGAGTTTATATTGATAATTAATCCTTACACATTAATATGGGATGTTTTTTGAATTAATATAAATTTGAAAATGTTGTCACCAGGTGATAATATTGAGACCCATGGGTTATGCCTCCATAAATGATAACTTCTGAAGATCACAATTCATGTCATGTTCTCATAGTAGAATAACTATTTTAATCACTTCATGGAGGCATTAATTTATAGGTAAATTAATAATTTAAGTATTTTGTCAACCACATGGACATAATATTTAATGTCATAAATTATTTAGGCTTGCAATATTTTCTCTAAGTAATATAAAATATTAAAAGTTTACCTACATAATCCTACATAATACATGTAGTTTTATGGTTTGATATGTAGGATGGTAAATATAAATAAGGATTTGACAACTAAAATGGTAAAAATTAATCAAGATTTTTCAAGCCAAATAGTCAACTAAGTCATGCGCCTTATCATCTAGGTGATTTTGTGTCCCCTTTATCTATAACTTGATGATATATGGAGTCATTTCACACATTTATGAATGGAGTCAAGAAATAAAATAGAATTCATGCCATTTTCATTTGAATGAGTGTTATGATGACATTTAGAAACACTTGATTGTGTTAAAAACTTGTAGAGGTGAAAACATATGACACATTATAAAAGATAGTATACTTTGATAAGGTGACATGTGTATCTATGTGGGGGTTCATATCCCTTTGGATTAGGGTTCTATGCTAAGAGGGCAATGTACATGGTGGAATAAATTTATTTTGTAAGCCCACGGACCATCCTAATACAAAATCCTTAACTAAAATCCATGAAGATGCCACATAGTACTACGTGACACTAATGATGGTATCACATCCAATTTAGACTTGAGTTTAAGTCATGAGTTTACAAGGAATAATGTGACTACTTCATATAGCCTTAGACTGCTCAAACAAAAAAACATAAATCAAAGACATGAAGATGTAAATTAACACATGCACATGATAATCGAGCTTGCAATGAATCATATTGCTACAACACTCAAATTATATGTCAACATACTTTATGACTTTTGTGAGAGTGCTTAAAATCATGGAATGTGGCATGAAATAATTAATACAATTCCAATCCTTTTAATAACTTGATAAAATACTCTTAGTAATGTAATTACTATTCATCTAGAAGTTTGACTAGTTATGTAAACAAGCATTATTATTTGATGAGTAACAAAATTTTGACAAGTGGCACGTTATGCATAAGTTAACGATTGACCACTTTGAAATTTTAGATAAGTAAAAAATTTTTCAAGCCTAAATTCAAAGCAAACTTAGTTGGCATGAAACTAAATAGAAAAAGCAATCACAAGGTAAAATCCATGGGGCCAATTAGAAACCATAAGCAAATAAACAAGACTAAACATGAAATTGCGCAAATTATTAAAGATTAGATCCTTATCAAATTGGTTAAGTATAAATTCAATCAAGGCAAGCCAATACAAAATCTAAGCTATCAATTAATAAAATAATGCTAATGTTAATGTCATATGGATGAGGTAAAATGCATGTAGTAAACATGAATTAAAAAATTAGGCATAACACTAACACCAATCATTTTTAAATGATACGTATCACTAAACAAATAATCTTGTGATCAGATCCTTAGGTTTGCATGAGTTTATGAATTATAACTAACTATCTTTCCTAAAGAACATTTAAAATCTAATCATCAGGCATTTCCTTAGAACATTTTACTAAAATAAGGTTTGGGAATAATATATTTTAATGACATGACCAAGACCTAACAATTAATTAATATACTAATTATAAGGAGTCCAAATGAGTTATAATGGTGTAACTCATATCATATTTCCTATTTCATTATCCATATAAATGATAAAGAATGAATACATTATATAAATATAACCATTTATTTATATCTTAAGGCCTTCCTTTACCTAAGATGAGTGGCATTTTAACATCCTTCTAAATCATTTTCAATGATAAAAATATAAAATTAAGACATCTCAAAAATTATGTTGGTTATTCAAGAAAAGGCCAAATCTCAATTTGAGTTCCTTTTTTAAGTAAAAGATCTCACTAATCCAATATAATGTGCAAACATAGTGTATTAAAAAAATGTGCATATCTCTCTAAATATTGGAATATTCTTGTTATTAAAGTACTAATCTATTGTTGAACTTAACTCTCTTCTTGTCTCAAATAAGAAGACATTTAAATATGTTCTCAATAGTTTCCTCATCATAGGTTTAACCATTTTCCCTATCCATAACGATATATGAAAAAGCAACATTCATCTCTCTAAGATCTTAGTTAGATAATTTATCCACCACAATAATGAACTACCATATTATTAATACCAAAATATTTTTACATTATACCCAAATCATATTATGCATTATTTTTAAGATTATGTATAAGTTAATGTCCCAACTCTAAGATTGGTTCCAAAATTTACAACATATGATAGATGTTTATATACTTATATTGGTAAATATTTATCAACCTTATCTTTAATTAGATGAGAAAAAATAATATATTTAGAAACCATCTATAAATGTGTAAGTTAGTCAATTAGCTGACACTCATCCTATGTCTTAAGACCACATTGCCTCCTTATAGTAATCTAATACCCAAAAATACTCAAGGAAACTATAGCATATTTAATAAATCAAAATTTAACTCATTTTATAATATACAAAGCTTCAATATGAAATATACTCAAAATATAAAAGGTTGTAATTTAATTTCAACATCCTAGAATATAACTATTAGATATTATCCTTCATTGGACACACCATTATGTAAAATATGAGTTGTTGCATTCCTAATATCAAATGAATAATAAATTATTATTGAAGTGTATAACATATAGAGTTTGTTCACCTATTAAATTATTATGATGTCATTTTTAACATACAAAATTAGAAAACACAATTATGCACTTGAAATTTAATATAGATAACTGCAATGTATAAATCCATATCCAAGAAAATAAATCACATATCTTTATTTTTGACTCATATTATTTCCAAGATAAATAAACAAAAATTAATTCCTTACGTAAGGTATCATGGTCAAAGTAATTAATTCCTTTATAAGAAATCCAAAAATTACAAGCAACTATGAGTGTCATATAATAGTTGTTACTAGTAGTACCAAAAATTTATACTTATATTTACTATCAATATTTTATAATCTCAAGAGAAATGAAAATAATGTTTAAGTTAGAAAATATATTCACATGTATATCATATTTTATAATTGGCCAACAAAATTTATTTTGACCATGCTTCAATGCCAGTTATGAGATCATTTTATATCATGAGCCATCTGGCCATCCACAAAGTGCTTAAATTTACTTCATAGGGTGAAACTACATAATCCATATTGATCCTTTATCCCTTGTAGTTGTAACATCACTCATTAAATTGTATTAGTTTGGTTGATCACTAAAGTTTTCAACATTTTTCTAAGGGTTTCTATCCATTGAAAAATATACATGACTAATATTTTCCTTGGGATAGAACTATGTATGCATTACATTTAAGATAAATCCATTTGGTAGAACATATTAATGATATAGTACCACAAGCCATTGTGAGGCCTCTTAATAGAGGATTTTTGTCCCATACTTAATGTTTTCACTACCAAAATGACTCGATCTAAACTACAAACTATAACATGTTATTTTAACCTTTTATATCAGCTAAATATTTATTTCCTTCTCTCTTCTCTCTTAGCAAGTCACATGCCTTCTTCTTAGGGTTGTGCCTTATTCCTTATGATCATTTAATACTCCATCTTCTTTAACCAATCATAATGAATCTAAGATTGTCTTCTGTGTTATACTTTGCTTCAAGATTCCTTGTACCTACATTTTCTTTTTCTCACATTTAATTTTTCAATGAGATGTAGTGTAATCTTTCATTTCTTTTAGTAGTCTTATTATTTATTATGAATGTTGTCTTCCCCTACATATCTTGTAGTCCATTTTTACCTTGTTTGCCATTACCCTTTTTCTTTGGTGGGTGCATTTCTTGTAGTTGATTTGTCATATTAACTTTATGGATACCACCTTCCTTAAACTACTCATATCCCATATGTAT
>JARHVA010003907.1:67500-127500 GCA_037957365.1 Torreya grandis
CATAATTAAATCTATAAGTAATAAATAGATTTTACAACAACAACAAAAACAAAATAATAATAATAATAATAATAATAATAATAATAATAATAATAATAATAATAATAATAATAATAATAATAATAATAATAATGATAAAATTAAAAAATTATGATAATAGACGAATAATATCTAGTTAATCATAACTAAATTAGAGGTAATATATACATTTTATCATATCATGTCATATTTAACACACACACACACATGTAGATACATACATACATTGTGTGTGTGTGTGTGTGTGTGTGTGTGTGTGTGTGTGTGTGTGTGTGTGTGTGTGTGTGTGTGTGTGTGTGTGTGTGTGTGTGTGTGTGTGTGTGTGTGTGTGTCTATGTGTGTGTGTGTGTGTGTGTGTGTGTGTGTGTGTGTGTGTGTGTGTGTGTGTGTGTGTGTGTGTATTTTTGTTTGTGGGGCGGGGGGGGCGATGGAATCCAACATCCCATTAATAGTTTCCGTTGATAGTTATATTTGGGATTGACTCAACTCTTATATTGGGAGACTGAATCCCTTTCCTCTAGAGTTTTTATTCGTATACTAATATCTTCCTAGTATAAGACCTTGAAAGTAAGACCATAAACCACAAGTATTTAACTAAATATTGTAGAGCACTTGACCATAATTGACTATATACATTTCTGTGGTTGACCATAATCAATTCCTCGATCAATAACATAACCACATTAACACATAGTAAAATAGTTGGTTCGTAAGAATATGACATTAACTTTAGGTTGACTTCAGACTTTATTATATATCCATATATTCCCTAGTTACATGGTATAAATCACCCTAGTATAAAATCCAATTGGGTGTTTATGGTTCATGTACATCAACCTAACCCTAGAGGGACACCCCAAGTAAAACAAATCGTATATCACCCAACTAGTTTTGAATTTAAGAATAATTCCTAATCTACTTAATTATTATAGATATTCTGGACACTGATAGTGATAGTGATAACTTAGAGATCACAATCATGATATAGACTGTAGCAAAGAGTGGGGATCATGATTGAGATTCTATCTACCAATAGTGGGAATCATGAACATATTGATTTATAATACATAATGATAAAATTCATTTAGAACCATTTTGAGTCTTATTCAAGTGAGAATAATTTAGAATTGGAATAGAATCAAATCACGCATAACCAAGAAGCCACTACATCCATCATCAAGCAATCAGAGTGATTGATTAGGGATGGAGAGGGATGAGGATGGAGGTATTAGATATTGTGCAGGATGATGAGGGAGTGATTATGGATGATAAAGGATGGTGAATGCAAAGTAACGAGTGACTAGGGATGATGAGGGATGAGGAAGGAGTGATTAAGGATGATGAGGGATAATGAGGGCATGGCTAGGAATGATGAGTAAGAGATTAGGTATGATGAGAGACAATTATGGAATGAGTATGGATGATGAGGGATGGGGAGAGAAGAGGAGGGAATGATTAGGTATGATGAAGGAAAATGATAAATAATGATAAAGTGATTATACACAATGAAAGATGATGATGGATTGATTAGGGATGATGAGGGATGATGAAAACTGATGAGGGAATGATAAAATATGGTGAAGGACAATGAGGGATGCTAAAATAGTGATTATGAATGATGAAAAATATTGAATGTTGATGTGGTATTTGTTAGGGACAATAATGGATGATTAGAGAGTGATTAGGGATGATGAGGGATAATGATAAAGTCACTAGAGATGATTAGGGATGATGAGGGATGATAAGGGATGATGAAAGGGTGATAGGGGACAATAAGGGATTATAAAGGAGTGATTATACATGTGGATAAATAATGAGAATTGATGAGGGAGTTATAGGGATAGTGAGGGCCAACGAATGAGTGATTAGGGATGATGAAGAATGATGATGGATTATTATAGAATTACCATAAATGATAATGGACTAGGGATGATTAAGGGTGATGATAGTAATATTATAGATGATGAGGGAAAATAATGGCAATTTAAAGTGTGACTAAGGATGATTATTGAACATAAGGGCCTACAAAGGTCTTATTAGGGATGATAAAGGTTGATAAGGGATGATGAGTGACAATGAGTGATGATGATAGAGTTATTTTAGATGATGTGAAATTATGAGGGTTAATGAGGAAGTGATTAAGGAAAATGATGTAAAATAAGGGAGTGATTAAGGAAAAAGAGGGATGAAGATGGATTGATTACCAATGATGAATGAAAATGAGGGATGATATCAGAGTGACTAGTGATGATGAGGTACTAATTAGGGATAAAGAGGGATAATGAGGTTCGATGATGAGTGATCATGGATGATAATGGATGATGAGGATATTCAAGATCAAGATATGGCTTGGGTATTCAACCAGGTAGGACATAATCAAGTAGATAACTCAAGTAGGTAGGACATACTCATGTATGTAGGTAAAAAATAATAGGTAGGTAGGTCACGCTCAAGTATATTTATATTTGGTTAGGAATACTGAAGTAAAATAAGGTAGGTAGGGCATAGTCAAGATCAATATATGCCTTAGGTATATAATCCAGTAAAGAATATTGAAGTAGGTAAAGTATGTACAAAATACTTAATTAGGTAAATTATGTACATAATACAAAATTGTATAGATCTATTACACACATTACATGATTTTAATGTTTGATTCTAATTTCACCTATTGGGAAGTAAGCTTCCCTTACCATCAATAAGATATAAGTAGCTTGATCATAACTAAGTAAGCTTGGAAGGAATATATTCAAGATATAGATCATGTAGCAAGCTTCCCATGATAACTAAGAATATATTATATATTAATGGTAATTTTGTACGGTATAACAATGATATATATCAATAATAAACCTTACCTTGACTTATCAGGAGGGGAAAACATAAAGTTATCTATATAGAATCAAAATTCCCTTGATAGATATGCTTTAATCCAAATGTTTATCAAATATACATATTGAGAATGAAATCTTCCCTTTATATCTATGATTTAATCTATCTATATCTATAGGGAACACAAGCTTCCCTTGATATGTTATTGGTTGAAGAAAATATAAATATTAGGAATGCAATATTTCCTTACCTTACTCCTTGGCATTTTTGAAGTAGGTAGGGAAATATTCCCTTTAATTATCAAGTAGGGTGGGCTTAAGATTGGGATGGTGAATTCAAAATGGTGTTCCCCATATATCTATGATGGAGGTCCATTCCTATGTTATCCATTTATTCTTGTATTAGGGACTTGGGCATATGCATACTATGGGAAGGCCTTAGTTCATGGATATCACCACCTAGAATGGTGTTAACATTATAACCTTATCCATTAATATGATATGGGAATAGTAGTATAGGTTTTTTTTAGGGTTGGATGTATCAGACATGATAGGTTAATACATTTGTGCATACTCCATCCCATTGTTTTATGTAGATGCTACATTCATGTGACCATCACACTAATCTATATCTTTCCCAATCCATACCTAAGACCATATATATATATATATATATATATATATATATATATATATATATATATATATATATATATATATATATAAACTAGTGACATCCATAATTGGGTTTAGAGTTTAAGAAATTTAATATTTTAGTTAGTTTCCAATCCTGAAATTCTAAAAACTATGTACTGATTAGAATGGATTTTTAAAAACTAATTATAAATGGTAACTCCTATAGCTCCATAATAAATTTTAGAAGTTGTAAAGTGGCCATGATTTTTTATACTTAGTAAAATAAAGGTAAGTTATAAAAATATGATATATAATATAAATTTAATATAAAACTATGTTTAATAAAAAGGGTGTATGCCCTTTACCGAAAGGCATACATCATATTTAGTAAGTATAAGTTTAAATTTGATTTATATTAAATTTTATTTTCTTATAATTTAAATGTATTTTACTAAATATAGAAAACTAGGGCCGCTCTTCACCTTATTAAATTTATTCCACAGATATAGGAGTTTCCATTTAGAAGTTAAAGGGTGTACAACTTTTCATTCAAAATATACAACCTTCCATAAAAAAATAATCCAAAGATCTTATGCACTTTTCTGAAAAGGGCATACTTTTTGTGAAAAATGACATAATAGATTTAGGCTCAAGACTAACCTAGATCATTTTTGCTACAGTTATTTATAAAAAAGGCTTATGCCCTTTATAAAAGAAGTTGTTTGTTTTCTTTTGTCATTTTTTTCTCCCCAAATTTGTTTATTCACCCCACCAAAAATATTTTTTCTTCACTCTAAACCCTAGGTCCATTTATAATGATACATTTTGGCCTATTAAATGGTATGAAAGGAAGGTTGAGATAAACCCAACCAATCCTTATTGGTTGATCAAACATTACTTGATTATCTAATACCTCAAAGAGGGAAATCAATCCACATGTAATTATCCCCATTAAGTGAATGGTTGGAATTGGTTTTGGTTAATGGATGAAAAATGTAATATGTCCCTTAATACTTGGGAAATTGAGACATTCATTTAGATCTTAAGTTAATTGTACTTGGCTAAGACCTACTTGTAGTGAGTATTTGGTAAATTCAAAAGAATAGCATAATCCTCTTGATAAGTGTTAGACATATAAGTGATAGACATATAATAGGTTTATACCTATTTTTTATTTAAATGAGACCTTGTTTCATAATTTATATACAAATGACATGTGAAACATATGGACAAAACTATGTGAGTCATTTAAATTTGAAATTCAAGATCAATGCTTGGTACAATATGAAAATGTCAGGCTCAAAGGCTACCATCATAGTATTTGTACTAAAATTTTCATTATTAGTAGGGAGACGTAAAAACTAATTTGATAGTGGAAAATGCTAGTTATTGACTTGTATTATAGATCTATTTACTTTCATTAATATTAGTCTTTTTGAATGATTCAAAATTTGGGTATGATAGGGTGAATTTTATAAATGTATAAAACTATAAATGTTTTCGCTAAGTGAATATAAAGTGGGGAAATTGATTTACTCTTAACATGTATTTATAAGTCAATATTTTTATAATTTTCTATAGTTGACCTAGCTAAGTGTGAAATAAGACCCAAAAGATTGATTTCAAATTAGGAAATTAGCTATGATTTGGCATAGGATGTAACCAACCAATTAGATAGGGGTTCAATGTGCCATTTTTTGTTTAGGGTAGACATGTCCATGAGGAATAAATATGGTTTCAATTTTCATGGAATGGTTTTAAGGTGTTTATAGATATCTTGAGAATTTGGCATTCATAGTTATATATTGATATTGAAAAATAATTGGTCAAACTTGCATATAAATGAATGGCTTAAAGGAATGGTGAATGATAGTCATGTAATTGGGTATAGGTCATGTGGTTAGGAATACATAAATAATTGACATTGTCAATTATTTATGATCAAATTTATGTGTCTACATCCCCCTCACCCCCATTGTATTATATTAATGAAATTTATAGAGTAAATTAGAAAAGAGTTGACCTTGATTGTGTATAACTCACTTGATCTTTGACCAAATAATTCAATAAAGCACTCAAATTTATAAAATCATGCAACAAATCATGAAGTAGTCATTCTACTCCTATGAAAGTTTAAAAAAACCAAACATTAGAATTTGAAATTTTGAAAATAGAGCAAGGGAGGAGTACACATGTACATAGCTGAAACCATATTCCATTGTAACCTATAACTAATAACTGATAATTATGTCTCCTCGTTTAATCACTTTTAGAATTTGAACCAATGGTGAATTTAGAGGGATCAAGTGCTAATTTGAATAGTAATAAAGATATTATGTTGTAAATATGCTTCATCCCAAATCTCATAAAAATGAATAGTATCTAATATACTAATACAATAAGCTGGAACCATATTAGGCTCAGTAGAACTTATGTTAATGACATTAAGTGATAGTAAACTCTAATGTACACCACCTACAAAAACATAAATAAAACCAATACGTATAGATATAGATTTTTTATATTTCATGATCAAAATAGAATGAATAAAATTCATGCCCCCATCATAACCACATTGCTCATAAACACTAATTTGAAATGTAGTTTTTGCCTTAGAATTTGTATATTTCTCTCTTTTGATCCTTAAAACTCTAAAACTTTGAAACTTTGAATATTTTACATATTTGAATAATTTTTACCATTAATGAGTATCATACCCTCTCTAAATATGTGCCAAAATGATAAATAATTCTATGCATCTATATGATCAGTTATATTTTTAACATGTAACTTTGAGTTTTGTAAATTATTACCATGTGCCCATGCATATACATTCAAATATGAATGCACAAATATATGTCATATGTTTTCTTTTTGAATCACTTTGAATCTTGTGATACATTATATTTTACTATAATATTTAATTTTTGTATTATTTAAATTATTGAGATCCTATACTCTATATTTTTTAACCTATATTTTATCTGATATCTATTCATGGAAATGTTAATCTCTAAGATAATGCATACTGTGATGCCCCTATTTTAAAATTAGGGATATAGCCTACAAGTTAATCATCTAAAAATAATATTTAATTGTATCATGATAAATATATGATAATCTACTATTATGTTATTATGTTGGAGATTATGTTATCACATAAAATACAATTATCATATGAAACATGTAACATATTGAATGTTAGGAATTCCAGTGTTTTTATAGACATATATAACATTGAAGCATGCAATAAAATAAGAATTTTTGAAATAAATTGTTCCATATGAGTGCATGATGAGGATCATGGAACCAATAATCAATCTCAACTATTTGATAAAAAAAAAAAAACAATAATGTCTTACAATATCACAAAACAAATCCAAAGGCAACATACAAGGGACATGTTAAAATGTTTCATAAGAAAACTTTATATACATAAGGCCAAGGACATTGAGCAATGGACATGTTCATGTGTGAGACAAAAATATCATAGAGATGTTCAAATCATTTACGCAAAAGGCAAGAAAATAAACAACATAAAAGTAGAATAGAATATGTGATATTAGTCAATACCATTCCTATGTATCCATGTCATATTGTAATAAAATTAGCATATCGATGTAGAAAAATGTAAAATATGTTTGATTTTAGAAGAAACTTATAAGATGTGTAATTTAACATTATATTTGAGGTCATAGATAAATATATATTATTATATTGTAACTGGTATATTTAGATGCTGCTAGTATAGATATGGTGACTACATAGAAGGGAATTCCAACATCTAATAATTCATATGAAATGTATGTTTGGCATCACACTCAAATTCCTCATGGAATGCATGTGTATAAAAAATAGTATGCTATTTAATAAATAATAAATAATAAATAACATATGTAAATAAGTAAATTAACATATTATATGATGCTTAGGACCATTATTTTTTTTGTGAAATATTTTGATGTTTTTTGTGTTTTTTCAATATTTTGTATTATATTTTTTGTACCTTTTTTTCATAATATTGAAATTTTAAATTGAGACTAGGGTATGATCTCATCAATAGAGGCATTTGGTATATGTCATAATCAAAGAGTTGGATTTGAAATTTTCATGGATCAAGCGTGCTATATGTGGGTGTACCTAAATCAAAAAAATCATCAAGTGTTGTATCATAGTTGTCATAATTATTGATTGTAGATTTTTTTGCCACATGAGTACCTACAAAAAGTGTAAGACTTGGTGGAGTCTATTATATAACTCCATTTGATCATTTTGTAACATGTTGAACTATCTTAAGGGTTGCCTTAGGATGCATTATGGGAGATTAATATTTATTTAAACCTTAATTAACTCTTTGAAATGAAAATTTTTACTTATGAAGGTAAAACATTTTCCCTTAAATTAATTGCATGGAAAATTTATGATTAGGTCCCACAATTGATTATTTATTATACTCTTGAATATATGCAATAATTATATTTTTACTATGCTATAAATTAGGTGCATTCATTACTTTTTTATGTTGGACTTGAATAGGTGCCATAACAAACTATATTAGTTTTTGGCAAATTGGAGAGCGCAACACATGTTTTTGAACAGAGAGAATAATGTCACACAATATATTATGTTCAACATATTAAAAATAATAAAACAAAGGCTATTGTATAGACATGTAGCTATCACAATAACCTCCTAGAAAATAGGATATACTAATAAGTAATAGTCATGGGTAATAAAAACATCATGAGAATACATTTCCTAATAATAATAAGCAAAATAACATGCTATAATGGGTTTTAAATAATTAAGCCTATTTTACAATTAATAATATTATGAATATTAAATTCTAACATTCACCCCCTTAACATTATTAATTCTCAACGCCTGCTTAATTCAAACATGGTAAAAACATTTTACACTCTTCATGTAACCTGCTCACCTCTGAGGTGCCATGCCATCTTTGTGGCTTTAGGGTCTTGGTGAAAACTTGGTTTTTCCTTTCAAGATTACCATAAACTTGGAAGTGACAGGAGTACATCTCTCTACTTAACACTTTTGTTGGTTTCTCAGATTACCATGAACCCTTATGGTCCTATGTCTATAGGTTGACCATGAACTTGGAGGTGACATGAGGTCTTAACTATTTTATGTGCTTTGGTGGTTTCTCATATTTCCACAAACCCTTTTCCAAGAACCAAACGCTACTTTAGTGCTTTTTCTCTCCATAATGTTCTTCATCAGGAGATACCAAACTAGAAAATGCTCAATATTTTTATTGAAAAACACATTGCACAATAAAAATACACCATGCATAGCATAAAATAAACACATTGAAATATGTTACCATAGAAATGATGAGACCCTGTCATAGGCAACTCACAAGAAGATTCCAATTGTCCTCCAACCTCTATGTATCCTCTAGCCTCCAGTAAATGAAGTTACTTTACTCAGTCAATGAATATTAGAAGATCATATGCATGTCATTTTTTAGGACAAAAATCTCTGACTGACACATATGACTCAGGATGTTGGGTTCACCTGATAATGTATTCGTACAAGAGATTTTTAACTTTGATAATATTAGAAATGGACCCAAAATAAAATATTGACATACTTTTGACTATGACTTTAACTCTTTTTGACACAAGATAATTTTTGATGAATTTTTAACACCAATTTTATTTGATCATAAATTATATAACATACAATATTTATTGTCATGAATAAAATAATTATACCCTTATGATTAAACTAGTGACTTACTAAAAGGACACTTTGAATTTTAAACTCTAAAATAAATGATTTCAATCTTATATACTAATAACTTAATACTTTGAGAAATTAATTAATTCTAGATAATCTAGAATCAAATACTTTGAGAAATCTATTCTCTGTACCTTCACATTTTGGCAAAGTCTACCGAACTACACTTTATATTTTTAAATCTAGTTAGGAGTATTCAGGCATGTATTGGTAGAGATGCCATGATTTCCTTTGGTTGGAATACACTATAAATTCAATGTTGGTTGTACTATGCTAAATAGAACATAATATAACGAGGTGGCATAGAGATCTACCTACCATGCACATAGTGAACTTAGAGAGACAAAAGGATTTACTAAAATTAATTGAAGATAAGCAATGAATTCACAATGATAAAGACCATGATCTTTAGAAGTTTATCCATGGAATTGATCAAATAGGTCTGTGTATTTGCTTCTAGCTGTGTTAAACCTTCCATGACTGTGTTGTGAGTATTCTACTATAGATCATGTTTTATTCAGTTTTTAGTTGGAATTTTTACACTACGTCAATCTTCGGGCTATATAATTCAGCTTGGCTGCACACTAGGACTATATATTACATGTCAACTCCTACAAAATTTCTACAATCCACCTCTTGGTTGTGCTGTGAAATTGCTCATACTATATTAAAAAAATAAGAGTAGTTATATTAATAATCTAAGCTAAACTACTATAAAGAGGCATATTAATCAATGTGACAATAGAAAATAGTTGAGTTACCCCTATAAATGATTTAATCATCCATTATACCTAGAAATGAATGGTGATCTAATAACAAATTGTTGGCAAATTGGAGAGCATAACACACATTTTTTCATAGAGAGAATAATGTCACATAATATATTATGTTCAACATATTAAGGAGAATAAAATAAATAGTATTTATATCCATGGAGGAGACACAACAATCTCTTAGAAAATAGGATCTAATAACCTAAAATAGTCGTAGGTAATAAAAACATTATGAGAATACATTTTTTGATAATAATAAACAAACTAATGTGCTATAATAAGTTTAAAATAATTTAACCTATATAAAAATTAATAATGTTATGAATATTAAATTTTAACATGAATGGTGTGTGAGGATAAGGAGTTACCACTAATTGTATAGGCTACTCATATGGAATGCATTGAACTTTTACCATTTGATTCAAATGTATGTATTTAATGTATATATGCACTATAGATGGTACTAATTGAATAATAAATATGAATGGTGTCCTAATAACATATATAAGACCCATGTGTTTGGTAAAACTAGAAATGGAGTAGCCATTTTTGATAAATCAAATTACAGAGATAAAATTATATGTATCTAAGTATCTAATGCATGCCCATTGAATTCTGGAACTACCTTTGATGTAGCTTATAAATATTGATCTACGTAACCAATACTATGATGGAGTGCCATTGTGTACACATTTTTTCATGATCTATTGGCAATCATAATACTATGTATTGGCTTGTTGTTGATGTATGTTTTAATACAAAAAACATGCCTAGATGAGTTATAATAATTTATTATATTCTCATCAAATTTAGTCACTAGATTTTTTTATATTATTCCTAAAACTTTACCAATTATCTCATCTATGGGATTTCCATATGAAATAGGAGGAGGGTGTTCACTATATACATGATGTACTTATGAATTATTTGTATTCTTAGTTAAACCATGGTTAGGAAAAGGATTACTAAATATTTTCTACTTCATATTATCATTATGTTGTGGTACTAATTATTTTTTGGTTTTATTTACCTCAATAACATCATCAATAGCAAGATAATGCATCTTATGCCTTAATTTGTAACATTTGATTTTAGAATTCCCAATGCATAAATCAAAATCAAAATATGGATTGCTATCAAAACCCATGGGTTGAGGGTTCATCCTATCAATCTCAAATGGAGTAGGAAGAGATATAATAATGTAATCAATTAGCTTTGATAACAAGATATGAGGAACTAGTGGTAACCTTTTAAATTTTTTCCTTGGTGGAGTTATCAATTGAATCTTTACTGATGGTTGTGGAACTGTATTAACTCTTACATTGCATTCATTTTTTCTTTTATTAGGTTTGAACTTGCATTGAAACATGAAATTTATATAAGATGGAACATTTCGTACATACTTCAGTTTATTCAATGTTATAGGATTAACATTTCTTTATTTTACTATATGGAATAATGTATTAAAGGAATTGATTTGATCAAACTTGATTAATTCATGGAGTGGTGATAAAAATATTTATGTAAATATATCATGTAATTCATCATAATCCATATGGTTTTTCATATTTTCTAGCATATTTTTTTAGCAATTCATGTATTCACTTATTTACTCATTTGGAACTTTCTTGAGTTTAGAAACTTTTTCATAAGATAACTTTCCACCAATGTTGATTGAGAAATGTTCTAGGAATGAATCTTCTATTGGACTAAATGCTCCAACATATTGAAGTGGGAGATCATAGAACTATCAAAAACCATGGTCTTTGAGACTACTTTGGAAAATATTGTTATGTAATTTGTAATTATAAGTATATTCTAAACATGTTTCATGGAATAAATGAATAGTATGCTAAATATCACCTTTACCTACATAGAGTGGTAGCTTATGTGATAGAAATCCTCCTGGTAGTTAGTAAGATGATATATTAGCTTTTAAAGTATTATGTGATAAAGTATGAGAATACATTGAGTGAGTAGATTCGATACACCTTGATCTAATTGCAACACTTTGGTGTGTATAGATAAAATAGTTTGCTTAAAAGAGGATGCATTATATGGAGTTGGAATTGGACCTTGTGTAGTGATCAGGGAAGGTGTGTATAATTTGTGTGTAAAAATAGGCATGTTGATATGTTTTAAACTAAGTGATGCCCCAATTCATAGAGATGTTGGTGCATATGTAACTATAGCTGTTGATATAAGAATAGTAGAAATTTTAGTAACTGGAGTATCTAAATTAGTATATTCAGATACTTTGAAAGGTATCTCTTGAGATGAAGGGATATATACTTTATGAGTAGTATTAGATGTTAAAATTATTTGGATAACCTTATCCACTTGTTTGGACATTTTCATAGTATTTGGTAATACTCAGATGATTATTTGAATTGCTTAGGATCTATTCCAATGAGTTCAATGGGATAAATTTTATTGTAACATTTAGGATTATATTGATTATCATGCATAGTTTCATTATCTTGATTATAATTATTATTATTATCAATATGGTCTTCAATGTGCATATAATTTTCAAGGGTTGCATCAACATAATAATAAAAAATATCTAAATAATTCATTTTAGAAGAGATTATATAAATACAAGCATTATGAATATAAATATTAATTAATTTATTACTATACCTCAAAGGGAAAGAATAACTAATCTTTTTGGGTGACATGTAAGGATTAAAAATAAAAAGGAAAAAAAGGGTGCAACTAAACAAGGTGTGTTTGGATTATAGATTGTTAGATATATTGATCCTAGTTATAAATAGGAAATATGAACATAAAATAACTAATTACATAGAGCTCCACCATTATCATATAAACATTATCCTATTTTATGGGGTATGTTGAGAGTAGATTCCTAGGCCTACCTGCTTATTAGTGCATTATAAGAGTAAACAAATCAAGACTTCCTATGTATGAAAAAAAAACCTTATGATTTTTTTGTATACTATGAGATACATGGAAACTCAAATACATATATAGTGTCTTCAATGGCTTTATTATTAGGTAAGTACCCTAAGCAGTACCACTAACATAACATCATATATAAAACTGCTAACAAGATTGCCAAAAAAGACAAATTCTATGAATTTTGAAACTCTTGGAACATAATTTATAGGAAAATAAACCAAAATAAAAATTAAATCATTCATTATAGGATGAAAAAAATGTATCGATTTCATCAATATGTTCTACCTAATTTTTTTAATAAATCATTAAATCAATTGACAATTCTTTATATTCATAATCGCATACAAAGGGTCAAACTCATATATAGATGAATGCCTTAGCGGAATGATGAATAAGAGTCATGCAATTAGGTGTAACTCATGTGATTAGGAATATGTTAATAATTAGCATTGTCATGTACTAGTGACTAAATTTATGTGTATACATATAAAAAACATGTTTCCTCAAAGTAGCAATTTATTTCTCAATTTTATTGCATTCAAAGGTGATAACTAACACTTCCTCATCCAGTTTGGTGCATGATGACCTTTTGAAGAGGTTGTCATTCTTTACATTCTTGTCATGGGCCTTGAGGTCATCAAGGATTCTAACTCTTTCAAAAGGACAAGGCATATGCAAATTATTAGGGGAAGGGCATGTAAAGGAGGAATATGAGGGTATAGATATCACAAGCTAAACCATAAGATCATGATAATTATCACACACTATGTACAATATGAAGTGAGACATCAAATCCACAAGTGATTATTGTGAGTAAAACTGTTGCCGCCAATGTTACTATGCACAATTTCTGCACAACACTAATATCTTTCACTATTCATTAATCACTGCTCGTCATTAGTTATCTTTTCACCCCTTGCTACTAAGTTTGAAATTAATGTCATATCAAAAAGAAACTAATTCAAATTTATAATAATGTTGGCTTATATTAACCTTGGGTGCTTGTTTTAAATTTGTCATATAATTTTATTTATTGAAGGATTATATGCAGATCAATGATTCTATCATTTTTATACAATTATTTAATTAATTGGCGATAAGTAGTTTCAATGATTCTATTATTTTTATACAATTGTTTAATTAATTGGTGATAACTAACTTCAATATAACTATGTTATTTTGTTGGAAAAGAAAAAATATGTAATAAATTTATTTCAAAAATTGTAAATATATTTTCACACTGTCTTGAAGACATAAAATTAAGACTTCTTATATCCATGTTAGCTTCTCTACCATTAAACTTATTTGTAATTGTATCTTTTTCGCAGACTCTCTTATTACAAACCATCGACTTCATGGAAATAATGTGAAATTCCTTTTTCTCTATCATTAGTCCCAAGTCCATTAAATCCTACTTCATTATGAGCTAATGATTAAACTTTCTTTATTTATCAATTACAAATAAATTTAAAATTTAAAAATTATTTATTAATATATAAATATATTTACTTTTAATAATACATTTAAAAATATATAATTTATTTACATCATAATAGTGAGGTAATTGAAGTCTTATTGTTTTTTTTTTAAATGAGGTCAATAAATTATTATTTTTTTTGTTAAATTTTTATCTAAAACATGTTTTAAACTTATATTAAGATTATTTTTATTTGTTTTCATTATTTTAAAAATTTTCTTTTCAAATATATAATAATATAAAATGTGTTAAAGAAGAATGTTGTATGTAATATATTATTCTATATTTGTTATATAAGTGTAAGTTAGAGGTATGTCGAAAAATAAAATAATATATTTATGTTGATTTTCTATGATTTAACATATAAATATATATAAAAATAGTAGATATGCAAACATTTGAACCGATGATCACTGTAACATACTAATAACTTTATCAGCATCTAACCTCCTTTCTTATAAAAATTATTCATATAATGATTACATCCCTTCTAATGGAACTCAAGTTAAAGTCAAATAGCAATATGTTAACGATGAAAATCAAAAACATTAAAATAACATACAATACATATATATATTTTTCCTAATAATACATAATTTAAATTACTTTAAGATGTGTTAGTATATAAATTATAATTGTTGCCCTCTGAAAGAATTTTGCAAAAAGTGCTCACCTGGAACAAAAACTCCCCTTTTGCAATCATATTGTGCAAAACCAAATAAATTTGGTTTCAATAATACTTAATCATTTTCATATTTTTAATGTGGAATTAACATGATTTATGATGAAATTGAGCTAGGAAGAATAAAAATGTAATTAGGTGTTAAAAATGTTAACTCTGACATTCCCCTTGCAAAAGAATGGTTTGGAGCTTCAAGAGGGGAATATAAAATTACATTGCAACTTTAATTTGCAATTTGTAATGTGCACATTAAGGTCTACAGCTCGCGACAAGTGCCATTCAAATCAAAGTCGAAAGTTTTAAAGTCAATACAAAAAGTCGAGATTCATAGTCTAAATGTAAAAGTAGGGAGGAGATCTTGATGGAGATTGCAACGTCATCATGCCCATGGAGATTGTTTTGAAAATTGCTTTGTTTTAACTTCACACCAATGTCCTAGGTCAAATTCCCATTGAAGTCAAGGGCTCGACTTGCAAAAAAGCAAAGTTTCAAAATGCAAGTTTTGTAGATTGCAAGTGGAAGTCCGCCTGCTCGCTGAACATGTTACTAAAGTTAATATAAAATAACCCATGGAGATTGTTTTGAAAATTGCTTTGTTTTAACTTTACACCAATGTCTTAGGTCAAAGTCCCATTGAAGTCAAGGGCTCGACTTGCGAAAAAGCAAAGTTTCAAAATGCAAGTTTTGTAGATTGCAAGTGGAAGTCCGCCTGCCCGCTGGACATGTTACTAAAGTTAATATAAAGTATTTAGTCTTATCCACATTACATTGCGGAGATTCGGATGAGGAATAAACCATTACATTGCAACATTTTCAACTTGAAAATTTGGATTTTACAAATAAATGTCGGAAGCCCACTGCCAACTCAACTTATAAATGACAGCTATAGAGATACGCAGAAAGCTTGCTGGTGTGCACTTTTACATAAAGTGCAAATTGTAAATGTGCAAGTGAGTTCCCCAAACCCGTAGCATGCGAAAATGCATGTGGTTTATGAAAAGGCAGAATGTGCAAGTGTTGTTAACAGGTTTAGCAGCGATGTAAGAGCGAAGAGGGAAACGAATGCCAAGTGTTCTTCTGATCCGTATACGATTTGTCCATTCGAGTTGCCATGAGTTCATGCGACGGAATTGTGGATGAAATTCAAAAAATATGCTAAGCTGGATGCTCAGCTGCATTTTCTCTCGGCTCTTCAGTACTTTGATATTCCAAACAATTTATTCCTTTGGAAGTATCCCCTACACCATTACTGTCTTGAAACACCTAGTGCACCTTAAATTGTCGTCAAAACAATGGTGGGAATGCAAAATTTCAAAGCATCACACCACCTCTTGATGATTCCACAATTGTAATGATTGTTGAAATGGGATTTTCAAGGTCAAGGGCAGAGGAAGCCCCTAGACATGTGCAGTCTAATCGTTTAGATATAGCAATGAGAGGAGGCCTCACAAGAAGACGATGAGCTTGCACAAGCATTGGCATTATCATTGAGGAACATAAATTCTTCATCAGCGAAGGAGATGGCTGGAGACCAAAAAGTCATAGAGGAAGAAGAGAATTTGGTACAATCTCCTTCTATTGATGAGATATTATCCACATTTGTTAAGTTGCTTCAGGGTAAGGAATCTTTGGCTTTCCCTTTGAGGGACCTATTAATAATTGTGTCTACATGCAACGATGGTTAGGATAGCGAAAGGTTATTTCTTTTCTTATTGAGTAGCTGAAACATTACAATAGAGGTTCTAGAAGGGACTATTGTCCCTGACATCACATGTTTTGGTTTTAACTTTACACGAGGATAATGCATCTTGTAAAGTGGCTTCTGAGAATGGTCTTGTGAGTGCTTTATTGGATGTTATCTCTAAATTTTGCCCATCGGAAGTTGAAATAGAGAGCATGCCATAATTGAAATACGAGGCATCAATACTTCTAGTTCTGGATCACATGTTACAAGGCAACCCAAAATTACATTCTAATGCTTTGGCTTCTGATCAATCAAAGAAAAGAGACAATATCCATGAGAATATTGAAAATGAGTAGGGTAATCAATAAAAGTGCCAAGAGTATATACATAACATGGTTGAAGGATACATGACAACTGAAGACTAGAATGAGGATGAACCTAGAGTTCGTGATACCATGGATGACAAAGATGAGCTTGATGGTAAATAGTGTTATGTGGGTTCTATTGAAGGCCTTTTTCGCAACAATATTCAAAAGATTGCTTCGTACAAATTTATAATGTGCATTTGAAATTTTAAACCTTGGGAGTATGCTAATGTCATATTTCAAATGTTCATGCAGAATTCCATGATCATATTGTAGTGGAGATTTTAAGTAGGAAAGCAAGTAAGAAAATGTTATGCACCTTTGCAAATGTGCACCTAAGTTACAAAATACCAATGGGTGTAAAGTTGAAAATGGGGTCTGAAATCCTGCCAGAGGCCAAAAGGTGTAAGCATGCAGTTGAAGTTTGCAATCTCACTAAATGTAAAAGTGCAAGAGAAGCACAAAAATACAACATAAGGTTAACCGATGCACATAACATTGTTAGTTTTGGCGACAAAAGGGAAAAGAAAATGTGAACAAGCAAAGGCAAAGGCAAAAGTGAAGGCAAAGGGAAAGACCTTCTCATTGACCAGGAGGAACTTATAACCCATAACCTATAATGGAAGGTGGCACACATTGTCTCTTGGTGGCTCAGGCAAGAAAAGGATTGAAGACAAGAACATTTGATGCTATCATCACAAAGCTAAATGCATTCTTTGATGTGCACAAGGAGGAGGGCAGCCATCATGGGGGCATGAGTTTAAAAATGACTGGCTAGAATGTAACATGATTTCTATTCTTTATTCTTCACTCCATTCTTTCATTCCTTATTTATTATAGGGAAAGAAGTTACCTGATCTTTAGCTACCAAATCATCCTCAACATGAGTGGGGAAATCATTAGTTGAGGAGAAGGCAAAATGGTTCCATAAGAAGACAGTTTATTTTGCACCCATAATGAATATTCTCCCTCAAGTTCAAATGTAAAAAAAATTTAGCTAGGAATATCAAACTTCATCATGACATGGATATCCAAAATAACTGAATCACCAGAATAATCACTTAATAGAGCATGAAGTCCCTAGGCATATGCAAAAACATCTTCTAGATGGGCCATCTTCTGGGAATATTTTGGGTGAGAAATTTTGTATAATTAAAGAGGGTTTATCCTCTTTATATGGGTTGTATCTTCTAGGTGAAATATGATTTTTCAACTTTAAAAAATACCCTCTTTACAGAGGATTTTTTATTTTCAAATTCCTGATGTGTGTTTATTATCTCTATTGCTAAGGTGATTGCACCTGTATAGTCATTAGCAAATTCTGAGAGCATAATATATGTCACCCATATTTCAGAGCAAATCCACCATGATTTACACTATTGTTATGCATTTTTAACATAGATGTATGTAGATTTACTTTCAAGTTAATG
Organism: Torreya grandis; assembly: GCA_037957365.1. Taxonomy (NCBI): domain Eukaryota; kingdom Viridiplantae; phylum Streptophyta; class Pinopsida; order Cupressales; family Taxaceae; genus Torreya; species Torreya grandis. The sequence goes on from JARHVA010003907.1 coordinate 86,103, forward strand.
GAAACTACATGTGATTCATTTTCTTTCTTGTTAATGAAGTGCAGTAGCACATCTTTCATGAACTATTGATTGGCTATCTAGTTTTATGCTTCTTAATGGTAGTCATTCTATACATGAACTTATAAATTAAATTTGTTTCTACATTATGATTTGGGAGTGTTCTATGGACAATCCTTTAAGGATACCCTAGGTTTATGGAGCTGACAGGAGGTGTTTGATGTTTTATTTATAGTGTATGCTTTGAATATTTCGAGGATCATTTGAATATTTGCATTGGATTGACATCGATGATTATAAATCATTCTTGATAGCTTTCTTTAACTTGTTTACTAGTATTTTACATCCTAGAATGAAAGATAAAATGGCAGCCTAAAGAATTCCCTACGTTGAAATCCACCATAACTTTTTCACATATAACTAACTTGTCCTACCTATCCTACCCTTGCAAATAATACATGTTATTGAATATTTTAAGTGTTATTTGCCTATAGCTACATGAATATTTTATATTTAGAATGTGTCTATAATTGGTCTTTGAATATTAGCATTATAATCTTTCATTTGACTCCTAGTTGTTAATAGTTTTTTGTAGAAATAAAGATTTCAATCATATTTTATCTATCTTTAGTAGCTTGTGTTTGATTTGGAAGCATTTTTCCATTTTGTGTGATAACTCTTTCTGAGTGGATTGTGCAAGTTTGGTTATTCTTAGATCAGATTTGTGTGTGTTCTAATAATCTCCTGGACATTGAACAGTAGTATCCCTCCATGTGATCAAGATACCCCATAAGTCCTCTCACTCTGGATCAGGGAGATTTAGAAGTAGTAGGGAGCTAACCATGCCCTTTATTTATGTCTTCTTATCATTGCCTATGGTCAGTCCATCGTTATGCTAAACCCTTCTATAACTATTTTTACATAATTCAAGTTTATCAACTATGTTTTCCATCTTCTGCATTATCTAATGTTGAATCATATAGGTATACAACTGGGAACCAACACTTTAACTAGTGTCATTGCCAAGGAGTTAAAGACTTTGGGCCATTAACATGTATTTGGAATCATTGTCAGGTGGGTTGTCATTATAGGTGGCACCATTATTGGGGAAATGATCCTTAGAACTTGTGTTGCCAGAGACTATTGCAAAAAACTACCATTTATTCATGTTTCAAACTAATTTTCTCTTTTGAATGTGAATCTACATTTTCAGTGTTTTATTTTTCTACTCATAACTTATTACAAGGAAGTGTAATTTTAGAATGTATCATTGTATGTTTGTGATATGTTCTATCCTAGAATATTTCTTCTAGTAGTGACTCAAACATTTTGACTAGTTTTGAAAGATTAGTAGTCATTTTAATTAATGCAGTTTTGAGTGTTCTCTTGTTTGTAAAACTAGAAGGACTGAGATTTTCCTTTAAAGGTGACTCATCAAAGCAGCTTGTCTCTGAGTTAAGTGTTTATCATAGAAGAAGGATATATATTTTGAGGCTAATTGAAGGATAATCTATATGAAATGAGTGTTTGAACCATCATAATCCTAGTACACCTAAACTTTTTCTTGTTGAAATTCCTTTGATTGAAGATTATCATAGTTCTCCTAATAACCCATAATCATCTAGTCCTATTTATTAACCATCACATTCTCAATAAGCTAAATCTCCTCCTAGGTTTGATCCCCCAAGTCCACTTCACTCACCACCTCACAACCCTTTGTCATCTAATTTTGAGCCAACCATAGAATAAATCATGAGGCAAAGAGATCAGGATGAAAATGAATATCATGCATTTAGGATTTGTAGATTTGGACCTATTATTTTTTATGGAATGGAGGGTTACCCTAATGAAGTTCCAAATGAGGTAAGGAATCAACTCCATACATTTCAAAAGAATAATGTATTGACTAGACAATAGCATTTGAGGGCTTTACACATTATAATTGAATATTATAAGGTTGAGAATGAGGATGTATGTATTAAGGTTTTTGTGTACACACTTGAAGAAGAAGCACATGAATGGTTCAATTCTCTTCTACGTGGATAATAGATGACTGGGAAAAAATGAAGAATGTTTTCAAAATTCAGTATAAAGATAGAGTTGATCCTCAGTTTCTTCTAAAAAAATTTAAAAACATAAAGAAGAACCCTAATGAATTTGTGCATGACTTGAATATAAGGATTAATAAGACTATGATGTGATTACTTGATAACATCATGTCAATTAATACTTCTTCTATGATTAAATACTATGATGCCTTTGATAATAAGGTTGCCTACTACTTGAGAGATAAGGCTCCCACAAATCTAATGTTGGAATTCAACATGTCCATTCAAATTGAAAATAATATAATGGCTTTGGGGAAACCTCTCAACAAAAGGGATGATGTAAATTTGACCAATCCTGAGAAGTCTCAGTCCAACAAGACTACCAACCTTTAGGAGACTGTTAAAACCTTGGTAACTATTGTCAATGGAATCTCATATAAGTTGGTCAAAGCTAAGAAGGGGATTCATCATGGATCTTTTAATCAGGAGAGAGCTCAAAACTATAATCAAGCACAAGGGAGACCCTATTTCTTTAATAGATATAATTATAAAGGGAAGATACCTAAAAAAATGATATAAATTAGAAGAAATAAGTTAGGAAGGAGATCCTGATCTATTGAACACCCAGGTTAATGTTGTAGACTATGATCTTGATATTTATTGGTGTGATAAATGCTTTTTAACCCATCCTCCTTGTGATATTACTAAAATAATTGATGAAGAAGTAAAGGAACCTGAGCCTATTTCTAAAAATTATGAGATCATGATTTTTGATTTTCAAATCCTTCAAAGTAAGATGTCTACCTTGACAAAATTGCTTAGTGCGGCTACCATTGAGAAATTTTGGAGTGTAGTGAAAGAGGTATGTGTCCTAACTCATGAATTTGTTTATGATGTGAACATGACATGATCATATGAGTTGCCCAATCATAAATTTAAGTTTTTTAGATCTACGATGGTTAATAAATATGATGCAGGAACTCCTTCAGTTGATGATAGGATATTAATTAATGCTATAATTGACTAAGAGAAATAGTATAGTATGAGAAAAAAGCAAGAAGGATCTTCTTCTGAAGAGACCACCCATGTAGATCCAAGGGTAGGGGATAAACATAAGAAATTTAAGAAAACTAAATAAGTCCCTAGTTCTCCCAGACTAGCACTTGCTTCCCAAACTATCATATAGAGAGGTGCTCTGGCCAAGAATAGAGAACCTTTGTTATCTAGTATTCCTAAGCTTGAAAATGATGTAATGAAAAACCCACCGTTAAAAAAAAAATGTTAGGAATATTAATTCATCCCATCCTGTTCCCCCTATGAATTTAAATGACTTTATTCCTACTAAAAGTGTTACCACCCTTCCTCCTAATACTCACTTTCCTCAGTACAGTGTGTGTGTTATGGCCTAAGTATTGAGTCAATTAAAAATCACTATCCCACTTGTTGAGCTGCTAAGAATACCAGAACATAGAATGAGGACATTTGAGTCTCTAGAATTTAATGAGAATATAATTTCCAATGAGATTAATTCACCCCCAACACTCCCAAATGACAATAAATAGCCACATGATATTGTTGAACCATCCCAAAATGTTTATTTGGGAATTGAATTGAAATAAAGTCATCTAGATGTTGACCCCTTTTACATAACCCTACTTCCTAATAGTTTAATTGTTCACAATTGTATGTTTGATTCTATAGCCTATTACAATTTGATGCTCCTAGGTGTGCTTAATCATCTTGGACTAAAAATAATATCTTATTTTTGAAAGTGTTATACCATGGAATTAATAGAGGTAACAGTTATTGGATAAGTAAAATGATCAGTAGTGCAATTGGCATTTCATCCAAGTACATTTTTTAACATGGATGTGGTAGTTATGGATTTCCCTCCTAAGTGGTGGATGTTAGCATGGGTGGTATTGTTTAGATGAACCTTTACTAATCCACCATTCCTTTAGAGGTTGAGATGGTGAAAATTCATAGAGAACCCATAATGTTACATGTGCTTGAAGATCCAAAACATGCTCTAAATGAGGTTTTGTGCACTGATGTGGAATTGGGTATTTTTTTTGGGAATGTATATTATTTTGAATAATATATTATTATGGATGTTGGATATGATAAATAAAGTGATGATATTTGGATAACATCTTCTAACATGGTTTACACCAATCTTGGAAATGGATTTTGGGTTGTCTTTTACGCCCCTAATTTATTTATTTAAGAAAAAAAACATCTTTCAAGTTGTCCCTTGAGTGCACTAAAAGCAATGAGGAATATGAGGCACTCTTGCTTGGTTTTAGGATTTTCGTAGAACATGCAATAATAAGTCTAAATCTAGAGGGTGATTCAGAATAAGTGGTTAAATAGATTTGAAATTCTTATGCCAACAAAAATAAAAGGTTGAAATAATATAGAAAGGTTGTATCAGATTTTTTTATAATTCTTTGACACCTTTAATATTTGTTATCATGATATAAGTTTCAATGGGGAAGTTTTTAGACTTGTAGGGTTGGGTGCTTAGTTTGAAAGTGAGAATATGAACCCTTACTATTAGTATCAAGTGGAGGTACTTGTCAAATATTCATCATTGGCAATATTTTGATGATGATGATGATCAAATAAAAAGGTTTCTCAATTATGAAGTAGAATTTCTAGATCACATCATAGACATGGAATCCATGGTACAAATCTATAATGGGAAAGAAACCTTGTTTTGGAAAGATATTATTTCAACTGAAGATAAACATCATCCAAAGAGGATTGGTGAGTTTAGATGCAACTTTTGATGGAGAAAAAAGAATTAAAATTAAAGACTTATTTATCTCAAAAGATGTGATTGAATGCAATTTGGGATCTAAATAAAATCCATGAAAGGTCTGACATGGTACTCACTTGAATGCAAAAAGGAAACAATCCTATATGTAATTGTTAAAAGAGTATCAAGATTGCTTGGCTTGGTTTTATTTTGGACTTGAAGCATAAAGAGAGGATTTTATTCAACATGTCATCCTATTAATGCCCATTATAAAACCTTTTAGGTAGAGTCAAAGACCTATCAACCCCATTTTGGCCACCAAGATGTGAGAAGAGTTAAATAAATTAAGGGATGCTGGGATTATTTAGTTTATCATGTATTCATCATGGGTGGCAAACTTAGTCCCTATAAGAAATAAGAATGGTGACATCTTCTTATGTGTGGATTTTTTAAATTTGAATAATGTTTATTTAAAGGATAATTACCCATTGCCTAATATGTATAAATTATTTTAGAGTGTTATAGGATCAAATATGTTGTTCACATTAGATGCTTTCTTAGGGTATAACCAAGTTGTGGTAAAATAATCTGATAGATCAAAAACTACATTTAGAATCACTTAGGGTACTTATGTCTACATGAGGATGCCTATTGGGTTACTGAATTTCGGTGAAACTTTTCAAATAGCTATGGATGTCAAATTTTTTAAGTATAATTAACAAATTTACTATAGTGTATCAGGAAGACATTACTGCATACTCCAAAAATAGAAAAGAACATATAGATCATCTTGAAAAATTATTCCTTAGATGTAGGGAAATTAGAATTTACATTAAGGATGGTGTCATGATAGATCTAAAGAGAGTAGAAGCCATTGACAAAGTACTTATCCCACAATCCAAGACAGGGATTCAGTCCTTCTTTAGAGAAATCAAGTTTTTGAGATGGTTTATATCTAATTTTATAGATATCACTCTACCTATTACATCCATTCTAAGGAAGGACCAATCAATCAAGTGGGAGGAAAAATACATACAAGATTTCAATGACATCAAAGGATCCTTGAAGTCTGCTATTATCTTGTCCAGTCCTAACTATAGTAGGGAGTTCCAAATATTCTCTTTTACATCACAAAGTACTATAGCTAATGTTCTATTGTAAAAGAATGATGATGACCATGAGTAGTCCATTTCTTTATTTAGTACAACTATGCAAGGATATGAACTAAACTATACTAACATGGAAAAATAAGACTTTACCATCTCAAAAGTTCTTAAGACATTCACATCTTATATTTTGAGTTCTAAGATTATTACATATGTACTGCATACAATGGTGAAGGACATCTTGCCTCAAATTTATGTATCAATAAAAATGTGCATATGGGTCAACAAGTTGAAATAGTATGTCATATAGATCCAAAACATTGAGAGGGATGACCCTATCTAATCTTATGGGTGAGACCAATTCACAATTGGGGAAGCCAAACACTACTATTTTTAATATTAATGATTCTTTGAGTCAAATTAACATGTCTCCATGGTATAAAGACATTTTTTATTACTTGAAAAGTTTGAATTGTCCCAATGACTTGGATAATAATCAATGAATAACTCTTAATCTTGTATCCCAAAAGTACCTCTTGAATAAAAATGGATTGGTGTGGAAGAATCCAGATAGGATTTTCCTAAGATACCTAGTAGAAGAAGAATATGTTGATTTAATTTAAAAATTTTTGAGTGAAATATGTTGTGATCACTTTGCACCTAAAATATTAGCTCCCAAGATTATGAAAGCTAGTTACTGGTGGCCATAACTATTCAAGGATGTTTTATAGAAATTAATAAAATGTGAGAAATCTCAGTGCTTTGTTAGAAGGTTGAAAGATTTTGGTTCTATCCCCTTGCAACTTGTAATGATTAAAGCCCCATTTAGACAATGGGAAATGTATTTTTTTAGGGATATCACTGATACATCAAGCACCGGGCATAGGTTTATATTGGTTTTAACTGACTACTTCAAAAGATGGTTTGATGTGGTCCCTAAAAATAAGGTCACACATCAAGTGATTATAGATTTTTTGTTGAATCATATTATTTATAGATTTGGTGTGTCTATCAAGATAACTGATGACAATGCCATGAGTTTCAAAGCTAAACCTTTGGTAGAATTATGTAAAGAATATGGGATCACATTAACTTATGATTCCAATTACAACCATCAAGGTAATGGGAAAGATGAATCAAGTAATAAGAACTTGCTCAAAATAATTAGGACTCTGGAAGCTAACAAGAAGTGGGGTAAAGAGCTAAAATTTACCTTATGGTTTAATAGGATTACACCTAAGAGAGATAAATGTAAGATCACTTTTGAGATTATTTATGGAGATCAAGTTGTTTTACCTGTGAATCTACAATTGAAAATTTATCAATTCATGTAACATCTAGAAGAAGATGATGAAATTAAGCTACATGAACCGGATTTTTTTGATTGATGAAATTGGAAGACAAGCTCATGAAAGACACATAAATTTCAAGAAAATAATCGAAATGATCTTTTATTAAAAGTTCACTCTAATAACATTTTTGATAGGAGATCCGGTTATTCTGTAGGACAACTCACATGAGGAGAAAGGCAAACATGGAAAATTTGATGCATTGTGGATAGGCCCTTACCCTATTGAATATATAATTAGGGAACACACTTTATTCTTAAGAGATTTGGATGGTGATATATTGAAACTATTAGTTAATGGAATACATCTGAAACACTTCTTTGACTGATTCCATTTTGTTGTAAAGTAATGTATAGTGGATAGTCTTTTTTTTTTGTTGCCCTTCTACTTTGGGCTTTGTTTGTATAGATATTTTGTTGTTATTTTTTGTGTGTTCAATATTAGATCCTCGTGATCTATTTTTTTGGTCGACACTTGTCTCTTTGAGTTTCTGTTGGTGTTTTTTCTAAAATTTCAAAATTTTTGACTCTATGGCCCATGGGATAGGCATCTGGTCTTGTTTTCTAGGTTTATTTGTACACCCACAAGGGGTATACATCCATGGGTGAGAACCAATGTTTGTGCCCAAATATGATTGAGTAATTTGATCTCTTTCCTAAGAGATAAATATTTGAAAGAATAATTATTTCCCTGTAACATAATTCTACAAGAATTACTCACTTGGAATAAAAACTCTGCTTTTACAATCATGTCGTGAAAAACTACATAAATTAATTTTTAGTAATTGTTAATTGGTTTCATGTTTTTAATTTGGAATTAATAGGTTTTATGGTGAATTGGGTTGGGAAGACTAAAAAGGTGACTAGGTGTTAAAAATTCCAAGTCTCACAATCCCCTTGCAAGAGAATCATTCAGAGATTTAGAAGGAGAACATAACATGACATTGAAACTTTAATTTATAATTTGAGATTTGTATGTGAAGGTTCACATGCCATGGCAAGTGCCATTAAAATAAAATTAGAAAATTTTAAACTCAAAACAAAAAGTAGATATTCACAATTTGAATGCAAAAAGTGGAGATCCCGATGGAGATTACAATCTCATCATGCAATATTATTTTGAAATTCACATTGTGAAAACGAAGCTCCAAATACCATGACATAGGTTCCATCAAAAGGAATCCCAACACTAATTGTTTTAAATCCACACAAATATCTTAGTTCATATACCTGTGGAAGTCAAGGGATCGACTTGAAAAAAAGTTTCAAAAAGGGTCGTTGACATGTTTCATGGTTAGGGAAAGGGAGGGGGTAGTGTAACATCATAATGAACCTTTTTTTATGCAATTTATAAATTGTGAGTGGAATTACACTACTTGTTAGACATGTTGGTAAAGTTTTAAAATTATATGGTAAAATCTTTAGTCTTATCCATGTGGAGGTCTCCGGTCTAAATGTAGGTGCAGAGATTCTGATGGGGAAAACACCATTACATTATAACATTTTAAAATTACAAATTTACATTTTAAAAATAAATGTTTGAAGCCAGTGATCAAATCACAAGCAAAAATTTTTAAGGTGTTGACTTATAAAGTATAGTTTTAGAGATGCAAAGAAATATTTTAGGTGTGCAATTTTATATAAAGTTAAAAATGCAAATGTGTAAGTGGGTTCCCCAAACCCACAGCATGTAAAAATGCATGTGAATTCCAAAATTCTACCAAAGGAAGAATGTGCACATGTTGTCAAAAGGTTTAGTGGTGACCAAAGAGCAAAGGGGGAAACAAAATCCAATTGTTCTTCTGATATGTCTCCACATTAAATTTTAATCCCTAAGTAAGCAGAAGATTTTTATCTTTGAGATGGCATGAAGTTCATTAAGATTTCATGGGATTGATTTGTAGATGAAATTCAAAAAATATGGTAAGCTAGATGCTCAACTGCATTGCATCTCAGTGCTTTAGTACACTGATATTTCAAATATTTTATTCTAAGGAATAATCCTCGACACCATTATCACCTTAAAACTCCTAGTGAACCTTAATTTATTGATAAATAAAATGTGTGAAAGTATCTTTTTAAAGAAACACCTCTTGATTATTCCATAATTGTAATGATTGTTGAAATGGGATTTTCAAGGTCAAGGGTAGAATAAGGCATCAGACATGTGTAGTCCAATCATGTAGAGCTAGAAATGGAATGGTTGATCAACCATCTAGAGGAGGGCTCACAATAAGGTGATGAACTTCTATGAGCATTGGTGATATTTTTGGGGAGAACATATTATTCATCAATGAAGGAGATGTATATAGACCGAAAGGTCATAGAGGAACAAGAAATTTTGGTACAAAATCATTCTATTGATAAGATATTATCCACATGTGTTAAGTTTATTCAAGTGAAGGAAACTTTGGATTTCCCTTTGAGGGATCTATTAATAATTGTGTGTACATGTAATGATGCTCAGGATAAATCAAAGATTACTTCATTTCTTGTTGAGGAGCTAAAACTTTGTAATGGAAGTTATGGAAGGGATAATAGTCTATTGTCCCTAACATTGCATGTTTTGTCTTTAATTTTACACAAGGATAATGCATCTTTCTAAGTGGCTTGTAATAATGGTCTTGTAGTGTTTTGTTGGATGTTCTCTCTAACATTTTCCCACTCAAAGTTGAAATAAAGAGAATAATAGAATTGAAATACATGGAATAAATACTTCTAGTTCTAGATCACATGTTATAGGCCAAGCAAAAATTAGATTCTAATTCTTTGGCTTCCAATCAGTCAAAGAAAATAAATGATAGCCATTAGAATTCTTAAAATGTGGATGGTAATAAGTAAAAGTGCCCAGATTATATAATTAACATGGCTGAAGGGTTTATGATAGTTGAGGACAAGAAGGAAGATGAACCTAGATTTGGTGAAACCATGGATGAAAAAGATGATATTTTTGGTAAATAATTTTATGTGGGTTCTATTGAAGGCCTTACTTTCAACAATATTTGACAGATTGCCTTGTGAAAATTTGCAATGTGCATTTGAAATTTTGAATCTTGGAAGTATGCTAATGTCATACGCCAAAGTTTCATATGTAATTACATGGTCAAAATATAGTGTATATTTTAAGTGGGAAATCAAGTTCATAAATATTATGCACCTTTTAAAATTTGAAAATTTAAACTTGTGTCCCAAAATTTTTTTGGGTGTGAAAGTGTGAATGGGGTCTGAAATCTTGCAAGAGACCAGAAGGTGTAAACTTTTAGTTTAATTCCACAATCCCACCAAGTGTAAAACTGAAAGAAAAGCCCAAAAATATTTCATAATTTTGAATTATTAATGTAGCATTATTAGGTTTGGTGCCAAAAGGTAAAATAAAATGTTAATAGGCAAAGGTGAGGCCAAAAGTGAAGGCAAAAGGAAAAGACCTTCCCATTGACCAGGAGGAGCTTATAATACATAATATGTTATTAAAATTGGGTAAGAATTTATCCTGGTATCTTTGGAAATAAAAATATTTAATACAAGGTCATCTGATGCTATCATGTCAAAGCTATAGGCATTCATTGACATGCACAAGGAGGAGGTCAGCCATCATTGGGGCATGAGTTTAAAAATGACTAGCCAAAATGTAACATAATTTTCATTCTTTTTTCTTCCTTTCATTATTTCATTCCTTATTTTTTTTAATGAAATAAGTAACTCAATATTTAGATCATAGGTCATCCTCAACCTAAGTGGGAGATCATTAGTTGAAGACAAGGCAAAACTTTTGCACAAGAAGATAAAGTTTGTTTTTCACCCATGATGAATATTATCCCTCAAGTTAAAATGTAAAAAAAATCTAGTTGGGCATATAAAAATTCATCATGACATGGAAAACTAAATCAACTACATCAATGGAATAATAACCTTGCAGAGCATGAGATTCCCCGAGCATACGCAAAGGCATCTTCTAGAAGGGGCATCTTTTAGGAATATTCTAGGTGAGAATTTTTGTATAAGTAAAGAGGGTTTTTCCTCTTTACAAGGTTTGTATTTTTTATGGTTTTTAATATTTTTCAACTTTCAAAAATCTCCTCTTTACAAAGTTTTATTTTTAAAATTCTTGTTGTGTGTTTATTCTCTCTATTGCTAAGGTGGTTTCACCTACACAATTATTAACAAACTCTGAGAGAATAATGTTTATGTCTCCCATGTTTCAGAGAAAATCCACCATGATTTGAACTATTGTCATGAATATATGTATGTATATTTAAATTCAAGTTAATGGAAACTACCTATGATTTCTGTTCTTTCTTATCAATGAAGTGCAATAACACATTCTTCATGCACTATTGATTGGATATATGGATTTATACTTCTTAATGATAGTCATTCTAGGCATGAACTTAGATTATAAATTACATTCTACATTATGATTTGGGAGTGATTTATTGATAATACTATAAGGATACCTTAGGTTTATGGAGTTGACAGGAGATGGTGCTTGAAGCTTTATTTTTAGTGTCTGATTTGGAGCATTCAAGGATCATTTGAATGTTTGCATTGGATTGGCATTAATGAATGTAAATAATTCTTGATATTTTCTTTACCTTGTTTACTAGTCTTTTACATCCTAGAATGCATGAGAACATGGCATCCTAAGGAATTCCTTATGTTGAAAGCCACGACAAATTTTTCACATATGTCTAACTTGTCCTACCTATCCTACCCCTACAATTAATACATGTCAAATATTTTAAGTGTTATTTGCCTACAAATTCATGAATATTGTATATCTAGAATCTATTTGTAATTGGTTTTTGAAGATAAACCTTGTAATATTACATTTTGCTCCTAATTGTAAGTCTATTTTTATAAAAATGAATATTATAATCACATTTTATCTATCTTTAGTAGCTTGTGTCTAATTCAAAAGCATTTACCCAGTCTATGTGATAACTCTTCACAAGTGGATTATGTAAGTTTGGTTATGCTTTGATCAGATTTATGTGTGTGCCAATAATCCCTTGGAGATAGAATTGTTGTATCAATCCTTGTGACAAAGCTACCTCATAGGTCATCTCACCTTGGTTTAGGTAGAGCCCAAATTAGCAAGGAAATAACCAAACCCTTTATCAATGTCTTCTAGTAATTTTCAATGCTTAGTCCATCTAGATGATAAATCCTTCCTTGGATATAAAGACATAATTCAAGTTTATCACGTATGTTTTTCATCTTCTCAAGTATGCAAGGCTGAATCCTAAAGGTATACAACTAGGAAATAACACTTTATATGGCACCATTATCAGGTAGTGAAAGACTTTGGGATGTCAACATAGTTGGCACCATTATCAAGACAATATCCTTGGAACTTATGTTGTTGGAGACTATTGCAAAGAACTATTATTGGTTTACATTTCAAACTCATTTACTCTTTTGAATGTGAACCTAGATTTTTAGTATCTTTGTTTTTATATCTCATCACTAATTACAAGGAAGTGTAATTTGAAAATGTATCATTGTATGTTTGTGATCTATTCTATCCTAGAATATTTCTTCTAGTGGTGACTCCAACGTTTTATCTAGTTTTGAAATATCAGTGCCCATTTTAATTAATTTAATTTTTAGTGTTCTCTTGTTTACAAAACTTGAAGGACTAAGATTCTTTTTTAAATGTGACTCATAAAACTGTCTTGTCTATGAGTTAAGTCTTCATAATAGAATAATGAGATAGATTTGGATACTAATTAAAGGACAAAGTTAGGCAAGAAAAGAGTGTTTAGACCATCAAAATTCTGTTACACTTAAAATTTTATTTGTTGAAATTACTTTGATTGAAGATTATCATAGTTCTCCTAATAACCCAAAATCTTATAGTCTTTTTTATTACCCATCACCTTATTAACAAGCCTAATATTTCATTTTGTACCCACCAAAAAACAAATAATGAGGCATATAGATTAGGATCAAAATGAATATCTTACATTAAAGAATCCTAGATTCAGACTTATTAATTTTTATTAAATGAAGGGTTACTCCGATCATGTTTTAAATGAGGTAAGAATTCAACTCACTAAGTTTGAAGGGAATAATATAGTGATTACAGAGCAAAATTTGAGAGATTTCCAAATTATAATTGAATATTATGAGGTTGAGTATGAGGATGTCTATATTAAGCTTTTTATGCACAAGCGTGAAGAAGATGTATGTGAATGGTTCAATTTTATTCTTCATGGATGCATAGATTCATGGGAGTAAATGAATAATGTTTTCAAAATTTAGTATGATGATAGATTTGATCCTTGATTTCTTATAGAAGAATTTTAAAACATAAATAAGAACCCTAATGAATGTGTGGACTTCAATACAAGGTTTAATAAGACTATGATTAGATTTACTGATAATATCAGTCCAAGTGATATTACTTGCTTGATTAGATATTGTGATGCCTTTGATAAGAAGGTGTCATGCTACTTGAGAGATAAGGCTCCCATAAATCTGAGGTTGCCATTAAACATGGCCATTCAAATTGAAAATAATATAAAGGCTATGGGTAAACCTATTAACACAATGAATGATGTAAATTTAACCAATCCTAAGAAGTCTTAGTCCAATAAGACTACCAACCTTGAGAAAACTATGAAAACCTTGGAAACTACTATCAAGGAGATATCATACAAGTTGGCTAGAGCTGATAAGGGGATTCCTCATGACACTTTTAGATAAGAGGGATATCAAAACAAGAATAAATCATAAGAGAGACCCTCTTTACATAATAGATATAATGATAGAGGGAAGAGACCTACCCAAAATGATGGAAATCAGAATAGAGGAGATGGGAAGGAGGTTACTGATCTATTGAACACCAAGGTTAATGTTGTAGATTGTGATCTTAATATTTATTGGTGTGATAAATGCTTCCTCCCCCATCCTCCTTGTGAAACTATTGAAATAATAGATGAAGATGTAGAGAAACCTATGTCTACATCTAAAAATGATGAGATCATGATATTTGATTGTAAAATACATCGAAGTAAGATATTTTCCTCTACATAATTACTAAGTGTTACCACCATTAATCAATTTTGGAGTGCAGTGAAGGAAGTACAAGTCCCAATTCCTAAATTTGTTTGTTATGTAAACATGACACAAGCATATGAGTTGCCCAATTATGACTTTGAGTTTTTGAGATTTATGATGATAAATAAATTTGATGTGGGAACTCCTTTAGTTAAGGATAAGATGTTATTAATTAAAACTATAGTTTCCCAAGAGAAAGAGTATAATCTGAGAAGCAAGTAACAAGGTGATTCTTCTTAAGAGACCACTCCTACAGATCCAAGGGCAAGGGATAAACACATGGAATTTAAGAAAACTAAAAAATTCCTAGTTCTCCCAAACTAGCATCCACTTCCCAAACATTCAAACAAATTGGTGGTCTAGCCAAGAATAGAGAACCTTTGTTATCTAGTTTTCCTATTGGTGCAAATGATGTAATAAAAAAACACACCCTTAAAAAATATTATTTGGAATTCTAATTCATCCCATCTTATTCCCCTTATTACATTAAATGATTTTATTCATAATAAAAGTGTTGTCACCCTTCCTCCTAATAATCTCCTTCCTTAGTACAGTATGTGTGATATGGCCCAAGTATTGAGTCAATTAAAAATCATTATCCCACTTGTTGAGATGCTAAGAATACCATAACACAAAAGGATGACATTTGAGTATCTGAAATTTAATGAGAATAAAACTACCAATGAGTTTAATTCATCCCCAACACTCTTGGATGATAGTGTATAGTCACATGAGGTTGTTTAACTAGTCTTAGAGGTTTATTTGGGAACTGCATTGATAGAAAGTCTATTGGATGTTGATCCTTTTTTACATGACCTTGTTGATTAATGGTTAATTATTCACAATTATATGTTTCGTTTTGGATTATCTTGTAATGTGATGCCCCTAGGTGTCCTTAATGAACTTGGAGTAAAAATAACATCTTTTTTTGGCAACTGTTATGCCATAGACTCAATAGAGGTACCAGTTGTTTGACAAGTTATAGGATTGGTGGTGCAATTGGTAGTTGATCCAGGTAAATTATTGAACATGGATGTGGTAGTTGTGGATTTATTTCCCAAGTGGGGAATGTTATTATCAATAAATGTGCTGATAGCATGGATGGAAGTGTTTAGATGGACCTTTCTTATGCCACCATTCCTTTGGAGGGTAATATGGTGAAACTTCATAAAGAACCCAAAATGTTACATGTGCTTGCAGATCCAAAACATGCTCTAAATGACATTCTGTACACTGATATGGAGCTGGTTAATTTTTTTGAGAATGTATATTATGTTGAATAATTTATTGTCCTTGATGCTGGATATGATAAAGAAAGTGATGATTTTTTTATAATGTCTTTTGATGAGGCTTACTCCAATCTTGAAAATGGAGTTGGGGTTGTCTTTTATTCCCCCAAAAAAAAACTTTTAAGTTTTATTTAAATCTATCCTTTGAGTGCATAAATAATACTTCGGAATATGAGGCACTCTTGATTGGTTTAAGGATTGCCTGAGAACATGGATTATAAGTTTAATTGTAAAGGGTGATTTAAAATTAGTGGTTTTACAGGTATCAAATGCGTATGCCACCAAAAATAAAAGGCTAAAGCAATATGGAAATGTTGTATGGGATTTGTTATAATTCTTTGATGCTTTCAATGGGTAATCTGACATACTTTCATTATTGGGTGCTCAATTTGAAAGTTAAAATATAAACCCTCATTATCAGTATCAAGTAGAAGTACTTGTTAGACCTTCAGTCCTAGACAACATTCATCATTGGCAAGTTTTTGATGATGATGATCAAATCAAAAGGTTTCTCAATTTTGAAGTAGAATTTTAAGATCATATCATAGACTTGGAATCCATGGCCCAAATCTGCGATGGAAAAGAAACCTTGTTTGGGAAGTATGTCATTCAATTGAAGACAAACACCATCCCAAGAGAATTAGTGAGTTTAGAGGCATATTTTGATGGAGAATATATAATTAAAATTAGAGACTTATTTATCTCAAAATATGTGACTAAAAGTAATTTGGTCTCTCAAGAAAATACAAGAAAGATATTGCTTGGTACTCACTTGAGTGTAGAACAGAAGAAATCCTACATGCAATTTTTAATAAAGCATCAATATTGCTTGGTTTGGTCTTATTCTACACTGAAATCATATATAGAGGATTTGTTTCAATACATCATCATATTACATACTAGAAGCAAACATTTTACATATAAGCAAAGAGCTATCAACCCCATCTTATCCACCAAGATGTAAGAAGACTTAAATAAATTAAGGTATGGTGGGGTTATTTATACCATCAAGTATTCATCATGGGTGGCAAACATAGTCCCTGTAAGAAAGAATAATGGTGACATTTGCTTGTTTGTGTATTTTCAAATTTTTAATAAATCTTATATAAAGGATAATTACCCCTTGCCTAATATCAGTAGCCTATTGCAAAGTGTTAGAGGATTAGATATTTTGTCCACATTAGATGGTTTCTCAAGGTATAACCAAGTTGTGATAAAAGAATCTGAGAGACCCAAAATTATATTTATAATTCTTTAGCACAGTTATGTCTACATGAAGATGTGTTTAGTGTTAATGAATGCCGGTGAAATGTTTCAAATAGCTATGGATGCCCACTTTGTATGGGTAATTAACAAGTTTATTGTTAGTGTAGGATTTATATTCCTCTCATTTTTTTGTATTTTTCCTAATCAGATATTCCATATCATTTATATTTTCTATATTTTTTGATAGTTTTTCTTAGGTATGTAATCATAAAAGTTTCTATTGACCTATCATATGTCATTTAAATTATCTCACACCTCATTTATTATGGGAGTTACTTTGTTGACTGACTATTGTTAGACTGGGCAGTTACACTCTATTTTTGAGGCATCCTTGACCACCTTTCATGAAGGAGTTACATCCACTCTTATTTGTACTTTTACTTCATAAAGACTATCTAATACAAATGTATTGATTTGGATCCATTAAATTTATATTGTGTAAATTTAGTCCTTGATTATTCATAGTTTACAGTTATATGTGTTTGCCCAAATTTTACCTTCATATAAATCATGTCTCACATCAATTCTAGTAAACTTCCATGAACCAACAAATTTACGGCATCCCCAATATGGTATCAGAGCCATGTTGGTATTGTTAGTGTCTAGATTATTATTGCAATTAATTTTGAATTCAAGATTAATTATTTTTGCAATAAGTTTTATCTGGTTATGGTTATTATTGTATTGTTATTTGCTAGTTTGGTTGTGCTTCCAATTATTTGTCAAAACAAATCCATTTACAAGTTTCTAGACATTTCAATGGATCCTTTGTAGTGTTTCTAAGCTCTATAAAATATCTCCATGGCCCTCCCAATGTCTTGTAGACTAGTAGAAAAATCATACCATGTTTTTTGCTCTCTAGTGGACGTTTGGCATCCCATAATCTCTGTTTTAGGCTTCAAATAGAGTACAAAGTCACATTAAGCTATTGCAGACCTTTGTACATAGTATTTTTGTCCTCTACATGTAGACTGAATTATGTGGGAGGCATTTTTGAAAGCTTTGACTTGAAAAACATCCCTTGAGACACATTTTTATGCTTGGTGTCATAAAAAAACTATGTTTTTTTACAAGTCTCTAGTAGATGCTCACAGCCTTCCTCAACCTCCTAAAAACATTCTAGTTCATCTTTAGACCTACATTTCTCCTTTTGTAGTGCTTAAAATTAGGTAATGTATTATCGAAAGAAGAAACTAGGGTTTGGGCACTTCAATTTGTTGCTTCTCTTTGGTGGGCTGACTCGAAATCCAACGTAATATTTAATTTTTATCTTTTTTATTGTTTATTTATAATTTAATTTATCTTGATATTCTAAAATCAGAATTTATGATTTTATGAATTAAGTCTTTTTTTGATAAATTAGCATTTACATCAATTTAGAGGTTTTTTAAGCCTTGTATCTCTACTTAACAACGATGAAGGGTGAGGTCCGGGTTGGAAGGAGGCCAATTCCACCTCACAATCAAAACCTCTACATTATTCACTATGATTCAATTCCAAGTACTAGTTGGAAGGCTAGGTGCCCCATTAACATCAAGCATATTTTAATCATTTAGCATAATTCTTTATTAAAAATGGGCTATTGACAAGAATTTATTTTGTTAATATCTTATAAATAGTAGCTCAAAAATGATCACTATCTTTTTTAAAAGTTTGCTTTTTTTCCTTTAAATTTCCCATGTATTTAGCCCATTTTCATTATAAAACACACTAAATTATAAAGTGCCAAATTTGGGGGAGACTATCTGACCTAGTTTCAAGGGGGTGTATTATTATTTGTGATTCTACTCTACAATTCTCTTCCTTTCACACAATTTATTTTTACAACAAAAAAAACACACATTAATATTATTTCTATAATGGATCTTATATATGCTAATGCACTCACACCCTTCAACTATTAAGAATGGAAAAGTAAGATTACAATGGTTCTTAGGAGTAACGGGTTGTTTTATATATCTATGGAGTAGAAACTGAGCCCATGGTGGATGTAGACAACATAAAATGGTTTAATAAATGTGATGAATCCTTTTGGATATTATGTCTTTCAATGTTATTAGAACACTCACTTCACATAGTGTCATCCAAATCTCCCAAACAAGTATGACACACCATAGGAGACTTGTTTGTGAAAGTCTACACCATGAGGGGTCACGAGTTTGAGATTGAGATAATTAGTTTGAGCCCTAACAACTTTGATGCATTATAAAACTTATTCAGAAAGATTAAATCACTTAGATTATATTTAAATGAGTGTAAACCAAGAATAAAGATGACCAGTTAGTTCTTTCTATACTCGTAAAACTAGGACATTATTATTTTGTATTTGTCTCTAGCTTTTATAATACGAAGAGATCCATAGGATCCAAATAGAAAATGCCATCCTTATATTAATTCATTTCATATTTGAGTAAGGAACATGATAAGTTGAGCTATATGAGAACCCTCAAGTATTCCAAACCTTCAGCCATGATTACTGAGAATGGGAAATAGAAAGCCTCTAGTAGTAAGGTTAAGACAAAAGAGTAAGGATTCTAAGAAGAACAAAGAATAGAAACCACTGCAAAAAATAGCATTGAAACCTCCTCTTCCAAAGGTAAACCTAAGAGAGAGAAGGTTAAATTATCATATTGTAAGAGAAATGGGACAATGTGCAAAAGTACATGAAGAAATAAATACACTACCTTACACATCTCTTAGAGAAGAACAATACAGGGGTCTCTGAATCCGTCAAATAGACTTCATCGATAAAATAATCCTATAGGAAAAAGGAAAAATGGAAAGAGAAACATAAGGGAGAAACTTTATTTGTAGTGATTCTTGCATCTACTTCATCCTAGCTTATAGACTTTAGTACTTCACACCATATGGGTTCATTAAAGGTTGAGTTTCTTACCTTAGAGCTTTGTAGTATGTCCTTTATCACTTTAGGTGATGCCACTCAGAAAATAATTATAGGGAGAGGGTATATTAATGTCAAAGGTAGAACATTCACAAATGTTCTAAGTGTACCTTCACTATCAACTAATCTCTTTTTAGTGTATTAGAATACCCACATAGGGTAGGGCATGAGAGTCAAGTTCACACCAAATTTTATTAAGATCAGAGAGTTACACAATGAAACTATAGTTGTATTGGGAGGGATAATCACCATTCCAATCTATACACCTCCCATTTTGTTCTATATGTTCTCCTATCGCATTGCTTACCCATTAAGATAGAGTTAACATGTTATGGCATGAGCGGTTTGGACATCTTAACTATCGCTATCTTGAGTAGTTGAGTCAGTAAGAGATGGTTATCAAATTTCCTAGACTAAACTTCTCTAAAGTAATTTGTGAGGGTTATGCCCTTAGAAAACATCCTGAAGGGAAATTTGACAAAGGAAAAGCTAGGAGAGCTTCAATACCTCTTGAGTTGATTCATAGTGATGTCACATGGCAATTTCCCCATCCTTCTTTTAGCAGGGCTAGATACATCCTCACCTTCATTCATGAATTTTATAAATACACATGGGTATAATTTCTTATAAAAAAGTCTAAAGTGTTTGATAATTTTCATGATTTCAAGTTCCTTGTTGAGAATCAATCTAGAAAGTGCATCAAAATCCTTTGGACATATAGTGGAAGGGAATACATCAACCATAGATTTGAGTAATTTTGTACAATAGAGGGGATTAATGTTTAGTGGACAATACCATACTCTCATCCATATAGTGGTGTAGCAAAATGCAAGAATCATTATTTTAAGGAGATGGAAAATTATATGATTCAATCTAGATATTTAACTCTATAGTTCTATACATAGGCCATCAATTTTGCATGCTACATTCAGAACTAGTTTCCTCACAAATATTTAAAGGGCATCACTCCTTTTGAATCTTGGCATAATAGGAAATTAGAGGTGAAACATTTTAGGGTCATCAAATCACTGATGATGGCATGCATTCCTAATAATAAATGCAAGGCTATGGAGGCTCAATCCAAATCATGCATATTTGTTGGGTATGAAGATGGGCTCAAGTGTTACAAGTTTCTCCACCCTATGATTCATCATTTATTCATTAAGAGAAGTGTTAGGTTTTATGAGAGTCTCACTGACTCTTTAATAGACACTTCTCTATCTACATCAGTTTCATTTAGTTTGGATGAGCAGTTTGACAATTCAGATTAATCATAATAGGTTCCTAAGATAGAGGACTCTTTTTCTTCTTCTATTTTTGATTATGAATTTGGGAGTGATAATAATGATAGAGAGTGATATTCATCCACTTTTAGGCATTCATCAAAGGATGAGGATGCAATACCTAACTCATCCATTTTAGGCCATATTTAGGCTAGGTAGACATTTTAGATTATAGGCACTTGGACAGGGGATCTAGATTATGATAAACATACTCGAGTATACTTTTATATTGGATCACATGCCTTCTTTTCTTCTACAATTGATCTAAAGACTTTCAGAGAGGTATCAGGCATATCTGAGTGGGATAAAACCATAGATGAGGAATATGATTCCTTAATTAATAATCACACTTGGGATTTGACTTCAATTTATAAGGGAAGGAAGATGGTTTGATGTCATTGGATATATCAAATTAAGTATGTTACAGATGGGTTTATTGACATGTACAAGGATAGATTGATAACCAATTTTTTTTCACATGTAGCTAACATCGACAACTCAAATACCTTTACACTAGTATCCAAGATGTTTTTGATCGGATTTACACTTGTAGTAGCCACCACACATGGTTGGAGTGTGCATGAGATGGACATGAAGAGTGCGTTTCTTCATGGAGACCTTGAGGAGGAGATCTACATGGAGCAACCACCTAGATTTATTCAGGATTATTATTTAGTGTGAAAACTTAGGAAATCTATTTATGGCCTTAGATAGGCCCCTCAAGTTTGGTATTCCAAAATGGATTCCTTCCTTCTTGTTTTAGGTTTTACCCAATGCAAATTAGACCCCAATGTTTACTTCTTGTGATAGGATGATTCATTATTGATACTAGTTTTGAATGTTGATGACATTTTGATCACTAGGATTTATTATTCGGCTATCTTAGTAGTGAATAAATCTCTCAATGATAGATTTTCCGTGACTGACTTGGGCCAACTACACTACTTCCTTGGCATTGAGATCACTTAGATTGATTCATAGATTTCACTTGCATTGTCCAATTACTCTCTTGATCTTTTGACATAGTTTTACATGGTTGACTTTAAGCCATCTCTGACTCTATTACTATCTAGAGTCAAGATTGAGGCTGACTATTCCACTCCATTAATTTATGCTACCTTGAATTAAAAACTTGTTGGCAAAATTATCTACTTGACTCATATCAGACTTGGCATCTTTTATGTCATTTTTATTATTTTGATATTTATGCAAGAGCCTCAAGAGTTGTACTAGAGAAAAACTAATAGAATCTTTTACTACATTCAAGGTTCACACAAGTATGGGATACATTATAGTGTTGTTTTATATTATGACTTGGTCAGCTACTCAGACTCAGATTGGGATAGTGACACTGAGTATCATAAGTCCACTTCATGTTACAGTTTCTCACTGGGTTTAGGCCCCATCAGTTGGTCATGTAATAATCAAAATGTTATTTCTCTATCTTCTATAGAGGTATATTATGTGGGAGCTATTAATGTAACTAATAAGTATATTTGTCTTTAGGGGATTCTTTTTGAGGTTGGTATCCAAATCAGATGCCTTAAAATCATATTTTATGACAACTATAACACCATTTAGATCAGTAAGAATTCAATCCTTCATTAGATGACTAAACACATCAAGATTCCATGCACTTCATTCAGGAGTTGATTAATGAATAGGTCATTGACATAATATTTTTCCAATCTTCAGAGTAGGTTGCTAATATATTCACCAAACCCTTCACTGAGATCATGTTCATTCATCTGTGAGCTCTTCTTGGGTTGCAGTCCACTTCAACAGCTTCTTCATCTTCATGGGGGCCATCTAGCCTCTTTGTTTCTTCATTTCTCTCTTTTTCTTAGGGGGGTGTTTTCCCACTAGTTTTTATATTTTCTATGTATGAGGGGTTACATTGTATAAGGGTACTTGATTAAGCCTAGTTGCAAGGCCCCATTTGTGTATCATTGCCCATCTAAGTTGTGATTATGGTGGGTGTTAGTGTAGGATTTATTTTTCTTGAATTTTCTTGTATTTTCCTACTAAGATATTCCATGTCAATCAAATTTATTACATTTGTGGATAGTGTTTCTCAAGTGTGTAGTCATAGGAGTTTTTTTTGTCCTGTAATATGTCATACAGGTTATTTTACACCTCATTCATTGTAAGGGTTTATTTGTTGATTGGATATTCTTAGTCTAGGGATTTGTACTCTATTCTTGAGGCATCATTTACTACCTTTCATGGAGGAGTTACATCCAATCCTATTTTTACTTGTAATTCATAGAGATCATCCAATCTGAATGTATTGATTTTGAGCCATTAACTTTGTTATGTGAAAATTAGTAATTGATTATTTGTAATTTGTAGTTATATGTGTTTGTCTATATTTAGCCTTTGTGAAAATCATGTCTCACATCGATTCTAGTGCACTTCTATGAACCAATTGATTCATGGCATCCCAAATATATATATATATATATATATATATATATATATATATATATATATATATATATATATATATATATATATATATATATATATATATATATATATATATATATTGGGATGGCATTGATGTGTACTCTAAAAATAAAAAATAACATTTGGAGCATCTGGAAAATGTGTTCCTTATATGCATAGAATTTATAATTTCCCTTAATCCAAAGAAATGTCACTTAGTATTACAAAAGGCCAAGTTTCTAGGAGACATAGTGTCTAAGGATGGTATCATCATAGATCCATAGAGAGTGGAAGCCTTTGACAAAGTACCTATTCCATTATCCAAGAAGGGAATTCAGAGTTTCTTTGGACAAATCATGTTATGAGATGGTTTGTTTCTAATTTTGTAGAGATCACTCTACCTATTACATCCATTCTAAAAAATGCACCAAACCATCAAGTGGGAGGAAAAGGCCACACAATATTTCAATGACATTAATGGATCCTTGAAGTCTGTTCTTATCTTGGCTAGTCTTGACTACACTTGGGAGTTACAAATATTCTCTTTTGCATCACAAAGTACCATAGCTATTGTTTAATTGTAAAAGAATGATGATGGCCATGAGTATCCCATAGCTCTCTTTAGCAAATATATGGAAGGATTTGAACTAAGCTATAATATCATGGAAAAGCAAGCATTCACCATTTTGAAAATTTTCAAGATGTTTAGAACATATATTATGAGTTCAAATATTATTGCATATGTCCTACATATAATGGTGAAGGACATCTTGACTCAGATTGAAGTATTAAGCAAAAGGTGGAGATGGGTCAATAATTGGTTAGAGTATGACATAGAGATCCAAACCCCCAAGTTTGTGAGATGGATGGACTTAGCCAAGCTCATGGCTAAGACCAATTTGCAAGCTGTGGAGATAAACACTACTATTTTTAATATTTATTATTCTTTGAGTCAAATAAACATGTATTTGTGGTATAGGGACATTGTTAACTGCTTAAAAAAATTTAACTAACCCCATGACATGGATAAGAATCAATGGGGAACTCTTAAGTTTTTATCCCAAAAGTATGTCTTGATTGAAAATGGACTAGTGTGGAAGAATCCATATGGGATTTTTCTAAGATGTCTGATAGATAAAGAAAATTCTGATTTAATTGAAGACTTCCATAGTGGAGTATGTGGTGGTTAATTTTTACCTAAAGTCAAAGCTCTTAAGATTCAGAGAGATATTTATTAGTGGTCATCACTATTCAAATATGTTGTATAGAAAGTAAGAAAATGTGAGAAATGTCAATGCTTTACTAGAAGGTTGAAATATTCTAGTTCTCTCCCCTTACAACCTATAATGATTGAAGGCCAATTTAGACAATGGAGAATGGATTTTATTTAGGAAATCACTAATTCATCAAGTGTTAGGAATAAATGGGTATTGGTTACAACTAACTACTTCATAAAATGGCTTGAGTCAGTCCCTACAAAGAAGGCCACACATCAGGTGATCATGGATTTTCTATTGAATCACATAATTTGTAGATTTGGTGTGCTTATAAAGATAATTGTTGATAATGCCATCAATTTAAGAGATAAAATTTTTGTGGCATTATTTAAATAATATGGGATCACATTAATTTATGCTTCTAATTAAAATCTTTGAGGGAATGGGCAAGCAAAATCCAATAATAAGAACTTGCTCAAAATCATTAGAAGGACTTTAGAAGTTAACAAGAAGTGTGGTGAACAACTATTGATAACATTACACCTAATAGAGCTATAGGTAATATCCTTTTTGAGCTTGTTTAGAGAGCTCAAGTTCTTTTACCTATGAATCAATAGCTTCCAACCTATCATTTCATGTAATAGCTAGAAGAAGAAGATGAAATTAACCACTATGAAAGCAAAATGACTAGATTATCAAGTTTGATGAAATTATAAGAGAAGATCATGAAAGACACATAAAGTTTAAAAAAAGACATAAAAGTATATTTGATAAAAAGGTCACTCCAAGAAATTTTTAGATAGGAGATCTAGTTTTACTCTCGGAGAATAGAACTAAGGAGAAGGGTGAACATGGAAAATTTGATGACTTGTGGATGGGCACTTACTCTATTGATTATAGAATTAAGGATCACAATTTCTTCTTAAGATATTTGGATGGTGAGATACTATAATTTCCAGTTAATGGTAGACATCTGAAGCACTTCCTTGACTAAGTCCATGTTTGTGTAAAGTAATGTACAATATATAGTCTTGTTGTTTTATTTCCCTTATACTTTGGACTTTATTTATATAGTTATTTTATTGTATGATCATTCTCACATAATCCTAATTTGTTCTTGTTGGTCTTCCCTTGTCTCATTGGATTTTCATAGGTATTTTTTATGAAATTACAAAAATTCTTACTCTATGGCCCAAGGGATAGGTACCTAGTCCTATTTTCTAGGGTTCTTTGTAAACCAATAGTAGGTATACATCCCTCGATGAGAGACAAGGTTAGTGCCCAAATTTTCCTAAGCAACTTATGCCCTTTCCAAAGAGATAAGTATTTGAAAGTATAATTATTTCCTTGTGAAAGAATTATCCAAGAAGTGATCACCTAAAATAAAAACTCCACTTTTGCAATCATGTTGTGCAATAAACCTATAAATTTAGTTTAAATAATGATCAATCATTTTCATGTTTTTAATGTGGCATTAATAGTGTTTATGCTGAAATTGAGCTTTGAAGAATAAAAATGTGACTAGGTATTAAAAATGTTAAGTCTAACATTCCTCTTGAAAGAGAATGATTCATAGCTTTAGGAGGGGAATATAACATCACATTACAAATTTAATTTACAATTTGTGATGTGCATGTGAAGGTTTGCAACCCACATCATGTGACATTAAAATCAAAGCAAAAAAAAATTAGCGTCAATACAAAATGTGGAGATTCATGGTCTAAATGTAAAAATTAGAGATCGCTATGGAGATTGTTAGAACATCATGCAACATTATTTTTAAATTTGCATTATTTAAACAAAGCTCTAAAGCACACAACATAGATTCTATCAAAAGGAAGCCCAGTGAAAATTATTTTAACTCCACACCAATGTATTAGGTCATGTGTCTGTGGAAGTCAAGGGCTTGACATACAAAAAATAAAATTTTAAAGAAATGTCCTTGACATGTTGTATAGTTAAAGAGTGTGAGGGGGAAGTGTAAAGTCAAAATGTCACTTTTTTCATGCAATTTATATATTGTAAGTAGAAACCTGCTACCTACTAGACATGTTGCTAAAGTTTTCAAAGTACACACTAAATTCTTTAGTCTTATCCACATGGAGGTATGTAGTGTAAAATTGAGAACAAAGATTCAGGCAAGGAATACACCATTACATTACAACATTTTCAACTTTTAAATTTGCATTTTTTAGATAAATGTCCAAAGTCCACAATTAACTCAGAAGCAAAACTTTCAAAAAGAGTCAACTTATAAAGGATAGTTGTGGATATGTGGATAAAGCTTGCATGTGTGCGCTTTTACAAAAAGTTAAAAGTGTAAATTTGAAAGTCATTTCCCAAAACCTATAGCATGAAAGAATACATGTGATTTCAAAATTTTTGACAAAAGAATAATGTGCACGTGTTATCAGTAGGTTTAACAATGACCTAAGAATAAATAGGGAAATAAATTGCAAGTGTTATTCTGATCCATCTCCATATTACATCTAAATCCATAATTAAGAGGAATATTTATGCCTTTGAGTTTCCATAAAGTGCATTAAGAGTTCATATGATGGAGTTGTGGATGAATTTCAAAAAATATGGTAGGCTAGATACTCAACTACAGTTTCTCTTAGCTCTTCAGTACTTTAATATTTCAAACACTTTATGCTATGGAAGAATCCTTGGTGCTATTATTGTCATTAAAAACCTGGTGCACCTAAATTTATCGATAAATCAATGGTGGGAATGCATTTTTTCATTGAATTTTACCACCTCTTCATGATTTTACAATTACAATGATTGTTGAAATGAGATTTTCAATGTCAAGGGTAGAGGAAGCCCTCATAAATGTGTGGTCCAATCATGAAGAGATAGCAATGGAATGGTTGATTAACCATCCTAAAGAGGCCTCATAGGAAGATAATGATCTTGAAATATCATTGGTATTATCATTGGGGAGCATAGATTCATCATTAGTGAAGGAGATAGATACAGACCAAAAGGTCACAACAAAAGAAGAGAATTTGGTACAATCTCCTTTTATTAATTAGATAATATCCACTTGTGTTAATTTGCTTCACGCTAAGAAATCTTTGGCTTTCCATTTAAGGGACATATTAATAATTTTGTGTACATGTAATGATGGTCAAGATAGAACAAAGATTATTTCATTTCTTATTGAGCAGTTGAATCTTTGCAATGAAAGTTATGGAAGGGATAATACTCTATTATCCCTAGCATAACATGTTTTGGGTTTAATTTGACATGAGGATAATGACACTTGTAAATTGGATAATGATAATGGTTTTATGAGTGTTTTATTATATGTTATCTCTAACTTTTGCCCATTGGAAGTTGAAATTGAGACCATGCCAGAATTTAAATACATGGCAACAATACTTCTCATTCTGGATCATATGTTACAAGCCAAGACAAAATTAGATTCTAATGCTTTGGCTTTTGATCAGTCAAATAAAAGAGATGATAACCATTAGAATAAAAAAATTCAGATGCTAATTACCGAAAGTGCCCATAGTATATAATTATTATGGCTGAAGGGTAAATGATAGTTGAAGACCTAATATAGGATGAACCTAGAGTTGGTGAGACCATGGATGATAAATATGAGCTTGTTAGTAAAGATTGTTATATGAGTTATATTTAAGGCCTTATTAATAATAATATTCAATAGATTACCTCATGAAAAATTTTAGCGTACATTTAAAAGTTTGAATCCAAGAAGTATGTTAGTGTCATATGTCAAAGGCTCATATAAAATTTCATGGTCAAATTGCAATAGAGATTTTATACATGAAAGTAAGTGAAAAAAGTTTATACACATTTATAAATGTACAAATCTGAACCTATGTCCCAAAATACCATTGGGTGTAAAGTTTTATATTGGGTCTAAAATCCTGCTAGATGCCAAAAAGTGTAAACATGTAGTTGAAGTTGATAAACTTGCCAAGTGTAAAAGTGCAAGAGAAGCCCAAAAATCTTTGATTAGGTTGAATTTTTCACATAGAATTATAATTTTTTGGATCAAAATGGAAAATAAAATGTGAATGGGAAAAGGCAAGGGTAAAAGTGAAGGAAAAAAGAAAGAACTTCCCATTGACTAGGAGGAAAGTCTAGATCATAACCTATAATGAAAGGTGGGGTACACTATCTCTTGGTAGCTCAAGAAAGAAAATGATTAAAGATGAGCTCATTTGATCCTATCATGATAAAGATAAAGTCATTATTTGATGTGCACAAGGAGGAGGGAAACCATCATCGAGGCATGAGTTTGAAAATGACTGGCCAGAATGTAACATAATTTCTATTTTTTTCTTCCCTCCATTATTTCATTCCTTATTCTTTGTAGGGAAAGAAGTGATCAGATCTTTAGCTAGTAGGTCATCCTTAACCTAAGTGGGAAAATTATTGGTTGAAGACAAATAAAAATAGTTTCACAAGAAGACAAAGTTTGTTTTGTACCCATGAAAAATATTCTCCCTCAAGTTCAAATGCAATAATCTTCCATCTAGGAATATCAAACTTCATCCTAACATGGACAACCAAAGCAATTGGACCACTAAAATAATCACCTTGCAAAGCATGAGGGGCCCCAAGCATATGCAAAATCATATTCTAGATGGGGAATATTCTAAGAATATTCTAGGTGAGAAATTTTGTATAAGTAAAGAAGGTTTATCCTCTTTACAAGGGTTGGCACTTTTTAGGGGTTTTAGGCTTTTTCAACTTTCATAAATCTCCTCTTTAAAGAAGTTTGTTTTATTTTTAAATTCCTGTTGTGTGTTTATTATCTCTATTGTTAAGGTGATTGTACATGTATAGTCATTAGATTACTCTGAGAGCATAATTTATATGTCTTCCCTATTTTAGAGCAAATCCACTATATTTTGCACCATTTTTCTCTGTTTTGAACATATATGTATGTAGATTTACTTCCATGTTAATGAAAACTAGTTTGGATTTCCACTCTTTCTTGTTAATGATGTGTAATAGCACATTCTTCATACACTATTTATTGGGTATGGTTTTATTATTTTTAAAGGTAGTCATTGTAGACATGAATTTAACTTGTAAATTCTTTTCTGAATTATGATTTTTGAGTGTTCTATTGATAAGATTTAAGGATACCCTAGGTTTATGGAGTTGACAAGATAAGGTGCTTGAAGATTTATTTGTAGTGTATGATTTGAAGCTTTCAAGGATCATTTGAATGTTTACATTGGATTGGCATCAATGAATGTAAAACATTCTTGATAGTTTTCTTTATCTTGTTTATTGGACTTTTACATCCTGGAATGAATGACATGGTATCCTAAGGAATTCCATGTGTTGAAAGCCACCATGAGTTTTCACATATACCTAACTCATCCTACCTATCCTACCCTTGAAAATAATACATATTGTTCACTATTTCAAGTGTTATTTGCCTGTAGATGCATGAATATTGTATATCTAGAATGTGTCTGTAATTGGTCTTTGAAAATCAGCATTTTAACCTTCCATTTGGCTCCTAGTTATCAATAGTTTATGTAGAAATGAAGATTGCAATCAAATTTTATCTATCTTTAGTATCTTGTGCCTAATTTAAAAGCATTTGCCCTATTTGTGTGATGACTCTTCCTTAGTAGATTGTGCAAGTTTGGTTATGCTTTGTTCAAATTTGTGTGTGTGCCAATAATCCCTTGGAGATTAAACTTTAGTATCACTCCTTGTGACCAAGCTACCCTGTAGGTCCTCTCATATTGGTTTAGGTACAACCATAAATAATAGGGAAGTATCCATGCCCTTTGTTGGTGTCTTTCAATTATTGTTTGTATTCAGTCCTTTCAGAGGCTAAACCTTCCTTGACTATAATAACATAATTCAGATTTGTCATCCATATTTATCATCTTCTCAAATATACAAAACTAAATCCTAGATGTGTAACTAAAAACTAACAAAATAACAACAACAACAACAACAACAACAACAACAAAAACAACAACAACAACAACAATTAAAAACCCATTAAAAAATTACTCTCATACCATATAACAAAGTTATGCCATCTTCATTTTATTAGATATAGATACTTAAAAATTCCAAATAATAATAAACTCATCAAACAATTCATCACATACCACATAGCAAAGTTGTACCCATCTAACAATTCATCACATACCACATAACAAGGTTGTGCCCATCTTCATTTTATTAGATATGCATACTAAGACTCCCCAAGCTTTCAATCCATAATTTTAAACTAGGTGCATATGTGACCATTTAAGTTTACTCGAACCTGACCACTCTTGTGACCATATATGTGTATTCAACAATAAACAAAATGAGCATGTCTTCAGAATCATTATCTCCCAAGTTTAAACATACGTACACACTTAATAAACCATGTACACACAAGTTGTCCCTAAAGTTTGTGAACATAGTGGGTTGGTGCCATTTCAATTTTATTACAATGTGTAATTCCCATCATCGTTGAAAACTACATTGAATTGTTTATTATAAAAATTATTATTTATAATTTGTAAGTAAAAAAATTTAGATAATCATATAAATTATTAAAAAGACATGCAAATAAAATAACGATTATAAGATGGTAATATCAAAATGTTTATGAAAACTTTACACAAACTTAACCATACGGAGATAGAGGTACAAATTTCTTACAATTATTTATTATTTTATATTGTGCATCTTGCAATATACATCCCACGAAATAACTATTATGTGCTCGTCATTTATTATCTTATATTTGAAACTCTTTGCCTTATTTATATTTAATGTTGAGTAAATATCAAATAATATTATTTACATATAAATTTGTACTAATATATCGAGGAAAAATTAGAGAGGAGGTTAAAAGACTGTAAAACTCATGTTTCAAAAATATACTTGACTTTAATCAAATTACCATCATAAAAAAAAATCGTGACAGGCAGAGAAAACCGTAAAATTTACATGTAGACGACGTCGATCGAGTATTCAAAAACAATTACGAGCAATACCCAAATGGAAATTGGAAAGAGTTTCGAGGCGTCTACCAACCCGAATAAAAAACTAGCTTGTGAGCCTTTTGCAGAAAATAAAATAAAATTCTAATCAATTTTTTGAACGCATATCCTCAAAGATCATTAAGTGATTACGTTTCTTTTGCAAGAGAACCTCTGCGTAAATTACACCAAGTTATTGTTATATAGCCAGGTAGATGTTGGTGACCAATGTCTTACCCTGCTTATTAATCTGGATCCGGATGATCATGAGAGAGAAACTAGGCATACGAACACATTCCATAAACACATTTCTCGTTTTTACTGCAGCGGACACCGCATCTGCCACAATTGTTCGTATGGTTACGATCTGTTAATACATTATAACACACGTCTTTACTGCAGCGTGATTTAACTTCACCTGGAACGTCTTTCTGCTTGCATACATACCATTGTCTTACCCTGCTTATTATTAATGGTGTTCTATATAAAGGTTGAATACCATTGTGACATATATGAAGTAGAGAATATTATATTTGGTAGAAACATATTTGAAGTTATCTCTCTGAAAGTGGCAATTCCATATTGTTAGATTTTATGGAGCTATTTATTTCATAAGGAGTATTATATGCAGTTTCTCTATCTTAAGGATAATTACTCTATTTTATTTGTATATTTAATATTAGTACTTTTTAGCCAATAAATATATTTTGTGTTGTGTGATCTGTATTATATTCAACAAAGTATTTTTATTGATAGACATAGTTTTTTTATTTTACAATTTGATTTGGTTAAAATGAGAAATTTTGTATTGGGGGTACATTGCACAATATTACATTTTTCCCCCAATGATAAATATTATATATGCGCAGAGTTTTTCACCTCACAGTGTTTGATTTAAATAATTTTTACATTTTTAGAAAAAAAAAAAAATTAATATATTTCCATATATTGATCAATATCTGGGACATATAACTCACTTCTAGTTATATGAGGAAATGTTTTATAAACTTAGGGTAAGTACCCCAATAATTATCCTTATAACATATAAATATTATGTTTTTTCACTTAGTTTTGAAACCTAGGTATGTATAGCTTTTTGTGGGTTTGATAATGTATATGCAGCACTATAATAATTTAAACAACTTAGTCGATTAATACATTTGCTTAAAAGATAACACTCTTTTAGAAAGTAAATGCATTATTATTTTGAAATGAAATTATATGAAAGTAAATTATAAAATTAAAATGTTAATCTAACTTCAAAGCTTCCCAAAAAATTGAATTGAATGTACACATATAATTGAAACACACAAAATTAAATTGATGTAAATCATATTAAATATGATCAAAGAATTAAATACACATTCATAGATGAAACATAAATTAGATTCACACAAAACATAAGATGAGCTAATTATCAAATGGAAATCAAGACCATTAAATCCTCATGAGTGGGATGTTACTCATTTTGACAAGAACATGAATTTGTTTATCCTTAATAAAAATTAAAAAACTAAATTGATGTTATTGATAATGTATCAATAAAGTAATTTGTAAAAAATCATTATAATTTAAATTACAATATTCTTCTCTATCTATCTATTCTCAAAATTCTTGATTCTATATGCTAGTTACTTTTACGACTTGTAACTCATATTTATATAGGAAAGTAGGGTTATTATTAAATGATCCTGTAATTAAATATAAGTTACAATTGTGAAATCATAATAAGCAAAAATTTGGAAAAATAAATATATCTAAAGGCGGTTATGAAGATAACTGAATTTTTAATATTCAAAAATAAACAAAAGTGGTCCAACATGGGAACCAAAGTTTCAACAATTTTACATACAGTTAAATGATTCCTTATGCTTGTGAAATCGCATTCGGGTGGTTAGAAATGATAGGTTAGATCAAAATTTCTTAAATAGGAAGAAAATCACCTATAGTTGTTACACAAGATGACACAACTAGATTCTATGGGTGCTTCATGCTAGAATTTATACCTAGTTATGGGTGATCCCATTAAGTGGCTAAAGGTGATCTCGATGTAGCGGATACAATAAAAAACATATAACTAATAATTCACTATTAATAATATCACAATATTAAAACACCTAAATTATACAAGTAAATTTAAAAATATATTCAACTATTATATGTGTGTTCGCACACACACGTGCACGCACCTATCAATAACATAAGAAGCGGTGGAAATATCATAAAAAATTAGTAATACAAGAAATAATGAATGGTAATATCCAATTCCATCTCTTGATCTTGAATGAGATCCAATGGTGCATACGAATTTCAAAAATATATTTAAGTTGGATGTCCCTCCATTTCTAGAAACCTTCCATAGACTAAATAAACTCTATAATCTAAGAGATAAAGCATTGAATTAAATCCATCGATCCATCAAGCCAGTAATAAATTAGTCAAGAGGAGTGTTTCAGGATTATATGCTGATAACTAATTAAGCAGCCACATTCCAATCTCAAATCTGATCAAATCTACGTCAAGAGGGGATTTTTTTTTTGGGTAAGTGAATGTGCCTTCTAAAATATATCTTTATCGAAATCGAAAGTGTTTTGTCTCGTTAGAGTAGTAATTTGAATGTTTGTTTGAATTTATAACATATATTGTTCTAATGTTCTAGGATATTCAAAGTAATTGATCCTAAAAGTTGGAAAATAACACTTTCCAAGGGTATTTTATAGTTTCATAGATTCCATATTTATATATATCTATTGATTTTTAAAATGTTACCTTAAAAACATTCAATGATGATCCAATGTTTATTAAGACACGTTTGACTCCCATAATTAATAATTTGACTTTAATGAATAATGGGATATTTTGATACATATGATGTGTTGAAAATCTATCATGTATTCAATATTCTTAATTTAATTGACCAAGATATAAAATACAACAATTCCATATCATTTAGTATAGTTATGTCATGCAATGAAACATATAGGATATCTTTGTAAATAGATGAAATTTTGAGTACCTCTCGTACATGAAAAATTTATTTTATGTATTCTTAAGTTGATCAATGATATCATATCTTTTATTTGAATTATCTATAATCATGAAAAGTTATGTAATATGAGGAGGGAAATTTTAACTACGTCTATTTTGTCACACATGGTGAGGCACCATACCTCTTATAGTTACAATAACATAGATTGTGGAATCCATTATAATCATAGGCAAAATAATAGAGATATGACTGTACCTAGGATGACCATGATATCTAGAATGAGAAGGAATAAAAGGAGTTATACATACCCTCTGACATCTAGTTTTAACTGGAAGCATTTCTATTCAATATTTAGACATTAAGAGTGACTAATGAAAGCTTAAGATTATTCATCATTAATTTTAGCCATAATTTCATTTCACATAAATTCAACATTTCATTACATTATTTTTAAATATATTACATATTTCATGAAAGAAACATGTAATTATGGCAATCATAGCCTGAATAAAAAAGCATAAACTATGTAGATACATTATAGTTAAACAATTAAAAAAATAAAGAATTGACCACCCAATAAAACCTTGAGAAAATTAGGGAAACTATTTTTTTAATTAAATATTATTATTTAAATAAAACGTGTATTTTTATTCAAAAGTAGATCCGTCTCTCACCCTCAATTTTAAATTTATTAAAAATAGTAAAACCTTAATTTCAGAATTATATATATATATATATATATATATATATATATATATATATATATATATATATATATATATATATATATAAGATTGTTTTATTATATATATATATATATATATATATATATATATATATATATATATAAGATTGTTTTATATATTAGAACTTATACAATAAAACACTCATAGTTACATTAAAATATTATATAAGTGTGTGTGTGTGTGTGTGTGTGTGTGTGTGTGTGTGTGTGTGTGTGTGCGCGTGTGTGTGCATGTGTGCATGTGTGTGTGACTATGAGAGTTTTATTCATTTATTTGACATGAATTTTATAGATATTAACAAGAAGATACAGTCATTAGCTTGTTTTAATTTTGTTTTGGTATGTAATAGTGTACAATCATCAACAATCTATGAAATGGGTTTGTGGTTATTCATATTTTTAAATTGACTATCTAAACCTATTGAGAGATAAATTGAAACTTTGATTATCATATTTTGAAACATATAAGAAATCATATATAGGCAATAAATAGTTACGAACTATGACACCTATGCACCTAAACCAAAATAACTAATACCAACTAGCTTAGCATAATAATAAGTTACACTTAACAATATAATAAATGATTATGCTAATATTCACCTCATTATTACATTGTTTTTAAAAATGTACCCCTTGAAATAGATCAAATTTTGCCTTGACAAGAAACTTGGTTAGTATATCTGTTATCTATGAATTTGTCAGGCAGTACTGGAGCTGAATGTGGTGGTTGAAGACTTGTTGTTTGATGTAATGACGCTGAACCTCGATGTGTTTGGTTTGTTCATGAAATACAAGATTCTTCACAAGCTTCAACACACCTTGATTATTATAGAATAGAATTGGTGGTTGATCTTCAAAAATCTCCAAATTAAATAAAACTCAACTTATCTAGATAGCTTCACACACAACTCCTTTTGTGACATGATACTCTACTTCCATGGATGAGAGAGAAACTATTGATTGCTTTTTGTTGATCCACAAAATGGCTCCAGATCTAAGATGAAAAATGTATCTTGAAGTAGATTTTTTGTCATCAACAGATTAAGCATAGTCAAAGTCATTGTACCCCTACAACAAGAACTGACTATTCTTCTTGTATTACAATCCATACTCAAGTGTACCTTAGATATATCACAAAACATGTTTTGATGCAACCTAGTGACATTTCTTTAGTTTCTACATAAATCTGAAAAGATAGCTCATAGAAAAATATATATCTTGTCTGTTGTAGGTCAGGTAGATGAGACTCCCAATGAGCTATCTATAGAGAGTTGTATCCACTTGAGGGGAATCCTAGAATCAAGAGAGTTGTAAACCTTTCTCCATCCATGTTGAAAGAGGTTTACTATCTAACAATATATATTTTTCTAGGAGTGTCTTGGCATATTTCATTTGGGAGACAAAGATGTGATTCTATTTATACAATATCTCGAAGCCAAGATAGTAATGAAGTAGCCCCAAATCAGTCATATCAAATGATTTATTTAGGTCATTATTTACTACATCAACAAGATCATCTGAACTACCAGTGATTAAAAGATCATCCATATACAAGATAAGAATG
Source organism: Torreya grandis (assembly GCA_037957365.1). Classification (NCBI taxonomy): domain Eukaryota; kingdom Viridiplantae; phylum Streptophyta; class Pinopsida; order Cupressales; family Taxaceae; genus Torreya; species Torreya grandis. The sequence continues at coordinate 123,123 of JARHVA010003907.1, forward strand.
ATAATATCTATACCAACCTTCTTAATATATAAATTGGAATCAGAAGGGCTATGAATGAAAAAATGCTATAATAGGTGATCATCTCTTTTTATGTACCATGCCTGAGGTGCTTTCTTAAGTCCATAAAGAGACTTAACTAGATGATATACCTTTTGTCAATGTTTGTCATTGATGAAACCTTCTATTTGGGTCACATCTACTTCTTCTTTCAGATCACCATTTAGGAAAGCACTCTTGATGTCTATCTATTGATGTTTCAATCCATACTGTGCTTCCATTACATAAATAATTCTTATGGTTTTGATCTGCATAGCAGGTACAAAGGTCTCCTCATAATCAATGCCTTCTTGCTGAGCATAACCCTTTACAACAAGTCATGCTTTGTGTTTGTCGATGGATCCATTTGTAGCTAATTGATTTATTCCCTTTAGGTAGATCAAAAAGACCCACATCTCATTTATACTGAGGGCATCATATTTAGAATCCATAGCTTTCTTCCACTGAGGTGGACCTAAGGCCTCTAAAACTATCTTTGGTTTAGTGTTGTCAACCACTAAACTCATGAGTGAAATATTGACTTCATATCTCAGATGTCTTTTCATTTGAACTCCTGATGAAGTGTCTAGTGGAGAGCTTAGGTGTGAGTCCTTTATTATGGAATTTAGCCATTGAGGATGTCAATGTGGCTAACGATTTTATGAAAAAATTCCTTACAGATTACTAAGATCAATGAATAATTCTCCTTCTTATAGCTCACTTTCTTCATGCTCATCATCTAATTATGGGAAAAGTTTGAGAGAGGTGGTTTGGTCTATCTCCTTATGTTCCAATGAGTTGAATGATGATTCATCATAGACCACATCATGAATTTCATATATCTTCTTCATCTTAGGATCCATGAGATGGTATGCTTTGGAGGTAGTCCTATACCCTAATAAAATACACTGGAGGGTCTTCGGTTCAATCTTCTTCCTCTTTTTATCTAGAACATGCATATAAGAAGTACAACAAGATAATCAAACATGGGAAATTGATGGTTTAATACCACTCTATACCTCTTTTGGTGTCTTGTCTAGTAAGATCTTTGTTGGTGATCTATCGAGAAGATATACAATCATTTGTACTATTTATACCTAAAATTATACCATCAAATTTATAGTGGATAGCATGCAACAAGATATCTCTATGACTGAGTAGTTATGGCATCTACTATTCCATTCTACTGAGGTATATAGGGAGTGTTCAGGTGATGCTTGATGTTGTGCTACTTTAGGAATGCTAAGAACTCTTTTGATGTGAATTCCCCCTTGATTTGAGGGGAGGAGTTAAAGTCCCTTCCTAGACTACATAACAACACACTGATGGAAGGCCTTGAAATGTGTAAGGGCTTCACTCTACTTTTTGAGAAAGAACACTTAAAATAAAAATAATCAACAAATAATTTAAATTACCTAAATCTTTGAAGGGATGTTGGCAGTGGTCTACAAAGATTAGTTGCACCATGACAAGTTATTCCTTGGTCGGAGAGGAACTTGGCTTGAATGGAACCTGATCTTGTTTTCCCACAAGACAACCAAGACATATCGACAAAGAATAGGAAAGATGATGAATTCCATCTACCATTTCCTTAGAATTGAGATAAAAGAGGGAACTAGAAGATAGATGCCCATAGTGGTAGTGCCAAAGTGTATTGTATTCTACTATAGAGGTAGCGAGTACAACTTCATTGGTTGAAACTACATCTAAGGTAAATAACTGATCGTTCAAAAAGGCCTTATCAAGAGCATGAACTTCTTAGGAAATGAGAAATGATTTGATGCCTTGATGGATTAAAAACTCTACTTTTATCTTGTGATTCAATAGTTGATTGATAGATAAAAGATTTATTGTCAGACTAGGGACATAGAGTACCTTTGTGAGAACAAAGCATCTAGTCCCAAAAGGGATTGTGACATGTCCAATTCCTTTTGCATCAAACTCTTTATCATCAACAATTCAAACTCAATCTCTAGTTGGGTGAGTTGTCAGTGAATCAAAGATTTCCTTATATCTAGTCATGTAGTTGTTGGCACTAGTGTCTATTAACCAAACTTTGCTCATTGTTGTCGAGGTTTGGGAGACCAATAAAAGGTCATCATGGGATCCATATGATACTTCTTATACTACTTCATCATCAGATGCATTTTCATCTTACTTTTGTGTTGCTACATGACATTTCTACTTCTAATGTTGAGGAAGTCTTTTAGATTTATTTTAATCTTCTTTATTGGAAGATCCCTCTTAATTGGATTAGCCTTGAGCCAAGGCATTATACCAGTAATGATCAGTATCATGTGTGAGGATTTTGCAAATGTAACACCATGGCTTTGGCTTCTTAGTCTTCTACTATTATTGATGTTGTTGTTACTACTTTTGAGGTCCCTTCTTGAATTTTGGACCTTATTTCTTAGATATCAGGGCTTTATCCTCAAATACTTCATGCATGGACTAAATTATTTATTCTTGTTGAAGCAAATTGACCAGTTCTTCAAAATACACTATTTGCTTGGTAATGCTGAGTGTCCTAATGAATATGTGAAACTGAGATGGGAGAGCTCTTAGCATGATGATAACCAACATGTTTTCCTTGATCTTTTCTCCAATCACAACATGTTCTGCTCATAGTTTTGTAACCTAAGATAAGAACTCCTAAACCTTTTTGTTTGATTTCATACAGAGTGTATGAAGAAGTGATTATAGATGTGAGATTTTGGTCTAGTTCTTCACCTCATAAATTCTAGAAAAAATTTCCCATTCCTCTTTTGATGTCTTTACATCATGAACATGTGGTTGAACTTCATCATTAATATTGAGATTTATCATCATGAGTACTTTGACATCTAACTTATCGATCTTATTTTTCTCATCAAGTCTATTAGGATAGGTCAATGTTTCAATGATGGCACCTAATAATTATTTAAATTGAAGAATCATTTGAATCTTCATTTTCCAAGTAGAAAAATTTAGCCCTTAAAAGAGCTACGCATCTGAGAATAACAACATGGGTGCAGACATTTTCTAACAATTTCTTTATTATCATTTTTAAAAGTAATTACAAGCTAGAACAAGTATTTATTGTTTCAAATCTTCAAAAATTTTGTATTTGAAATGTACCTTATTGAAATATCCCTTCATTTTAGGATTATAATTTGATATGCCAAGCACTGATGTGTTAATTACAAGTATGTTTTGGTTACATTAGAATTTTGCTTGTTTTCTTTGTTAGGGATTTGAATGCAAACTTTACTAAATTTTTTTTCAGGTCATGGATCTCTTTTGTGGGCTTTAAATGCTTAAAACAACACACTTTTCCTTTGTGTTGCATAGCTATCTTCATCCTCAAGTAGGGTTAAAAATTCTACAGGCTTACACTTTGAAACTCCATGAATCGCTCTCCTTTTGGTGACATCAAGTCTTTCCTAGGTAACTATTACATAGGCATTAATCATCTTTATCAGATCTTAATGATTTACATTGTACTTTTAGTGTGACTTTCCTAGGTAACTATGTTATGCCGTATCAAGCTCTGATACCAAAGTGAGACAAATTAAAACTTTGATGATCATATTTCAAGACATAGAAGATATTATATATAGGCAATAAATATTTATGAACTATGACACCTATGCACCTAAACCAAAATACCTAATACCTAACTAGCTTATTATAACAGTTCATTATGCTTAACAATGTAATACATGATTATGGTAACACCTATTTGGACATATTATGTAATTCCTAGAAACTTTTAGCCTATGTTTTTTGTTTGACAACATTTGTTTGCTATTTTCTAATGTTTATGAGGATCTATGTTATATTTTATATGTATGGTTTTAAATATACATGTCATAACATTTTTTTATTTTTGGTTGCATGTAGTCTTGCTAAATAGCATGTGTATTAATAAATAACATTTGTGTCTATCAGTTTTGACATGCTTGTTTTTGTAGAGGGTGTAGCATCTACATCATTTGTACCATCTACACTCTATTTAAAAATGTATTCACTCAATGTAACAACATCTTCAACTTTTATATTTTATACTTATAGGTTTTAACACATGTCAAAGGCTTCAAATCCAACCAAAACTATAATAAATATTATTTTAGGTTTTTTTATCATATCATATAAAAAATAATAAATACACACATCTAATAAATTAATCTAATCAGTCTGTCTTGTTTGTATATCCTTTTCAATCTTGTTTATGTGTATGTTTCCAACATGTGTACCAGGTATGATCTGCCCATTAACCACAAGGTGAAATTTGGAATCATAAATCATTTTTTTCATTATTTCCCCCTAAGGATGTGACACGTATGATTTTTCCTCATGTTAA
>JARHVA010003907.1:135000-142500 GCA_037957365.1 Torreya grandis
CATATTCAAAGACCGTAGAGTCCACTACAGTGATCTCCATGAGGCATTGTAAAGAACCAAATCTAGTACCAAGAAAATAAATGTTTTACTATTGGTGGAATAAAATCCTTATCAATGGGGAGGCATGATCTAGAGGATAATTTTATAAGTTCTTTAGATTTATTTAAATGTGGTCCACTTTATAGATCTCATCAAGATATTTTTTGTAACTATTGGAATGTAAAAAATTGACATCGTATACTCCAGTTATCATTGGTCAAGAATTGGTAAATAGGTGTTAAAACATGGTCAAACTATAAAAATGTATGGTCATGAAACATTTTTGAACTAGTTCCATAGTTTAAAACTTTTCAAAAACTTTCTGACTCATTTTGAATGGACCAATTCTGAGTCCATATGTGGAATTTATGGTTGGTCAAAGTTGTTTAAAAGTCAATAGGATGGGTCAATATTGATCAACGCTCATCAAACCCAGTCAAAAAGAATTAAAGGTAGACCAATGTGGTATGAACACATGGTACACATTGGTATGGACATGTGACATAAATATAAGCCTCCACATGGCACATTTATGAGGCAAGGTGAGACCACTTTATATGGGATAAATTTTATTATTTAAGGAAAAAAACACATCCCAATAATGATGGATAAAATGGATTGACAAAAATTTTAAAAAGTTTATTTTCCACACATATGTGGAAATAATTTTTATTTTATTTTTTAATAAGGCATGAAGATATGACAATCTTTATTCCCACAAATGTGCGATTTCATTTTAATTCCCACACCAAAGACCAACATGGAAGGTTTAATTAAATCCTATGATAATCTTTATCCCAACAAAAATGGGATATTACTATGACATTTTTAATGTAATGTTTTAATAAAAACATGTAAAGATGATATAATTCATGTATGGGATAAATACAGCCTTATATTGTAATTGCATCATAGAATGGGATAATTGTTAATCCTATTAAATAGGTCTTGGGATAATTATGAATATTATTTAAAATTGGGAAAATATAGTCATCCAATCCCACCATTTGTTATCTTATAAACCTATATAAAGGGTTTAGAGGGGTAATTTTAAATCACAATCAAAGTGTGAATAACAACATACAAGAGTTGTTAATAATGAAGCAGAGCCAAAGTTAAGAGTTAGTTCCATAGCCAAGAACGAGAGCTAGATCTAGAGCCAGTTGCTAGAGCCAGAGCTAGTGGACATAAAAATATTTATTTATAGATCAAGAACCCCTACTAGGGATAACTGATGTACAAAGTTTTTTTTCATAAATAATTGATCAGTTCCACATTAGACCAAGACCCGAAGAAATAGGCAAGATCAGGGGAACTTCCTTATCAACCCTAGTTTGCATATTATATATGTGGCTCATGATTTTGTTTTATTATCAGTTTTGAATATTGATTTTCATTATTATTACAATTTCAATTTAATTAACAAGAAATTGAGTATTTATAAATCATCCATAAAAATAGAGAAATTAGTTTAGGTTTAGATACTACCTGTTTACGAATCAAATTCTCACATGTCATTCAATTTATATTTTTTGAATAATATTTTAGATTGTTTACATTAGATAAATAAGTAAAATCAATGAAGATAATTTCCATTACTATTGAGAAATATATCTACCAATGTATAAGAAAATAGTACTAGACATATATCCATGAGATTTGTGATTAAGCAAAGGATATCACAAACATAACAGAGGACTATGCAACATATTTCTTAAATCATGAATACCATGAACTTCATAGCCACAATCATATTTTGTAAAGATAATATTCAAATAAAAAAAACTAACATTACTTACAACCTAGATATTATATGGAACTTCACCCAAAATTAAAATTAGAAAAATTAATAAAATTCAAAAAATAATTAAATATAATAATGTATCTCTTTAAGTGTATGTTTTTTGTTCCTTACCATTATCAAATATCATTGTTTTTTCTATTTAAAAACATAGATATAAAAAAATGTTCAATAATTTTCAAATACTAATGAAAAAGGCATTCTCAACTACTCGTAGCATCAAGGTATGTATGCATCATTGTCATATTGTCTAACTAGATATGAAATGGAGGGAATTTAATATTGGTTTCAAAATAAATATGTTAGAATTTTTAAAAATATGAATCCACTCCCTTCAAAAATTATTATTTACCCATTGTTTTAGAAAATGAACAAATCCACAAGGGAGATTTTAAATAAAAAAATTAAGATCCAAAGATTAATTATCATCCATCAGTCAAAGAAATAAAATATAGTACAAAATAAGGTATAATTAAAAACCACAAATTTATATGCAATCATGCCTAAAATCTAAGCTAATTTAGATGACATGCAACTAAATAGAGAAAAGAATGATAAGGTAAAATCCATGGGGCTAAGCCAAAAACATAGGCAAACAAACAAGAACAAACATAAAATTGCATAACCATGTAGAGATCAAATCCTTCTAAAATTGGATAAATGTAAATTCAAGCAATGTAAGCCAATATAAACTTTAGGATACTAAGAAAGAAAATAATGCTAATGTAATTACCATAAGGCTGAGCTAAAAATGCACATATTAAATGTGAATAAAACAAATTTTTGATAACATTAACACTAAGCATTTCGAAATAATACCTAACACTTAGCACAATTATGTCTAGGTCCTTGGGTTTGTATGAGTGCATTGATTTTAACTCAATATCTTGCTTGAACAACATTTATAATTTGATCTTCAGGCATTTTCAAAGAATGTTTTACCTAAATAAGGTTTGGGAAGAATATATTTTAGTGGCATGACCAAGACCCAACAAAGCATTTATATACTCATGACAACAAAGATAAATGAGCTATAACAGTCTAACTCAGATAAGATTTCCTTCTCCATTATCCATATAAATGATATGACATGATATACATATATAAATATAAACATTTTTATATATCTTAAGGCTTTCCTTTACTTAGGATGGTAATGAACCAGAATACAATTAAGATAATAAAATTACCAATAGACAATGATTATAAACAATAACTAGTATTTATTTGTATTGAATGATTAAAATAATTACAAACTATGCATAAGTAAGTCTTAACTCATAATTGGAGTTGACATGCAAAATAAAAAACTCTAAAAATAAATAAAACTCAACTTGATATTTTTAGCAGCTATTGTTTTTAGTAATTTTTGCATGTAAGCACACACAACTCTAAAAATATCTAAAATTAATATAAACACTAATATTAACCTATCAGATGAATTTCAACTGAAGTTCAAGTCTAGATACAAAAATTTAAAAAAAAATTAAATTTAGAAAAAACCTAAAAGTATTATTAAATTATAATTTTGGACCCTTAGATGGTCAAATTGGCATCCAAAAAATATGGAAAATATCCCGTAATTGGAAGGGTGGATTATGGATTCATTTAAATTTTAAATCCAGTCACTTTGGCATGAAGATAAACTCAAATGGTGCTATGGATCAAAATTTATGGCATCACAAACATTAACCTCCTATTCTGTAACATTCTCCTTTCGTTGAAAACAACTAAACTCTTATGAGTTATTCTAATTGTATTTATACCATTTTTATCATATCCAATTCTATAATCCAAGTGTAGTCTTGTTGAAATTCTTCACATTGTACTAAATACATGTCTTAACTTCCTTGCCTTGTGTTTATTGTCCCCTTATTTGGAACCTACTCTATCTTTTCATTCTTCTATTTTGTCAATTATTGTTATCAATCTACTTCTTAATCTTCTTCACCTTCACTAACTTTTCAATGGAATTTATATAAATATAAAACATTAAATACTTCATACATATCAAAATTATGTGGTAAACTCACCTCATAATCACTATCATTAATTTCATATACAATTCTACATGGTATAATTTTTTTGTACCTCAACTTATTATATTCACCTTTTATAAATCTCTTTTTCCTCATGTAAACTATCACTAAATGTCCCTTTTCAAATATTTTTCTTTATTTTTAAATCTACTGCTACTTTAAAATTTTCATTACTTTACTATTAATTTATTCTTACATTTTATTGTAACTATTAAATATGTTCTTCAAATACTTCTACATCATCACTAAATCATTCTATAATTGGTAATTGTGCCAAATATAAAAACACTCAAGATTTCTCCCATAAACAATTTTAAATGTTGATTTTCCTATTGATCTATTTAATAAACTATTATATTCTAAACTCACCTTTTAGTAAAGCCAAATTCCACTGTTTTGGCTTCTCTCTAGCTATGCATTTGAACAAATTTCCCAAGCTCATGTTTACAACATCTGTCTATCCACCTATTTAGGGATGATGTGCACTATTGAATTGTAGCTTAGTCCTGACATTCCTCCAAAAAGTCCTCCAAAAATGACTTATAAATTTTTACATCCCTATTTGATATAATGGTTTTTTGTAACACTATCTAATCTACGTAATAACCTTAAAAATAGGTTTGCAACTCTAGTGGCATCATTGGTTTTCTTACATGCAATAAAGTGAACCATCTCAGAAAAACTATCTCCAACAACACAAATTGAATTAGTATATCTATGTGTGTGTTTGGTAATCCCTAAATCAAAAACCATACTAAAATTTGTTTGTGGTCTTCTTAGAATTGGTAATGACATGTATAACCCTATATTTTATGCATGTACTTTAGCCACCTAATATATGTTGCACCTTGAAACATATCTGGTCACATCTCATTTCATGAATTTTAATCTGATAGTAACCACTCCTCAGATAATTTTTTGAAAAGTATTTTTCTCCTACAAGAACATCCATCGTATCATCTAAATGAGGTATATGAAAACCTATACTTGATTGTAATTTTATTGATTACTCTACTATCCACACACATCCTCCATCTTCTATATTTTTTGGATTTAACAATGTTGGTATTTCACATGGACTCATGCTCTTGCTTACTACACCCTTCATACCAATTTAGTAACCTACTTATTCAATTCCACATGCTCTATTGGACTCATCCTATAAGCTTTATAATTTGGTAAAGTTGATCCTGGAATCAAATTAACATGATGTTGAATATCTCTCTTTGTTGGTAAACCATTTGGTAACTCATTAAGAATAACATCTACATCTTCTTTCAACACTACTACTATGTATATTGGTACATGCATCATTTATGTGTCTTCTTTCTTTGCTACTAATGCATAACAACAACCTGTCATCTTCACATATTTGATAAATTATTTTACAATCAACATACTTTTATCCTTCCTTTATTCTTAAAGAGGTAATAAAACTACCTTCATACCACCTTTCCAAAAAGTATATGTGTTCTTTTGCTCCATCATAAACTATTTCTATATAAAACTATCATGGCCTTCCCAATAACATATAGCATGCATCCATTGGTATAACATCACACCGTATTTAATCCTTGTAATTTGTACCTGTAGAAAACTTAATTAATCACCTTTTATTTATCTTAACTTAATTCTCTTTATTAAATCATGAAATACGATAAGGATTAGGATGCTTTTCACACTACAAACCTAGTTTCTCAATCATATCAAGTTAAAAACAATATTTTTACAACTACCACCATTTATTGTTACCTTGCATATCTTACCTTTTGATGCACAACTTGTTTGAAAGATATTTGTTCACATCTAAGCACCACCACCTTTTTATTCTACACATTTTCTTTCCTTGGAGAAATCATTGTTCTTCTCATCATGATATTTTTTTCCAATATCTATTATTTTAACTTAATTGTTTTAATTTTTTTGTTTTATTTTCAATGAAATTCACTCTTAAGCAATCATCTTGCCTCCTTTTTTGATCTTGGTAGTGTGCACACTCAAATGCTCTATGGCCTTCTTATTCACATATTTAACAAGCATAAGACTTCTATTGATTTGGAAACCATCCTCTACCACCACCATAGCTTCATCCTCTATAAAATATTCTTCGTCTTTGCTAGTTTTGAAACCCCTATCTATTATATGAATGTCATTTTAGACCATGTGATGATTTTCCTCCAGTAAGATTAAACCCACCTCTATTTTTATTATATCTAGTTCATCCCTTTATTTGGGGAATATTGTCCTTTTCTTGACCCAGTAGATGTTCTTCTAAAATTTTGTCTATTTTTTTATGTGTTCAAAGATAATTGATAAGCTTTCTCTGTGAAAAGTATTCTATGCATGCTTAATTCATATTGAATAGAAACTTTAAACCATTTACATAACTTAAATACATCTTATCTTCTATCTCATCATGTTCTACATCTATGTAATTCTTTTAAAACATATAAATATAGTTTTGTATACTATGTTGATTATATCTCAAATTTTAAAAGCTTATGTAAAGGTTTTGTGCATAATCCACATAGATAAATTTATCCCTTAACTTATTCTCCATATTTTTCCACAAGGTTATCTTCTCTTTACCTTTTTTATATCTTTATTTCTTCTGTTGATCTCACCAAATCATTACATGACCCTTAAATTTTGTGCATTTAAACATTACTTTCTTGTCTTCTCTCATAGTTATTCATTCAAAAAACTTCTCCATGATATTCATCCAATCTATCAACTCCTCTAAGTTTAAATTCCCTCCATAATATATAATGTGAACCTTGATTCCTTCATTTCTTCCTTTTAAATCTCTAACCATCCTCTCTTCCATTTATGGATACTGTTCTTATTACTCCTAGATTACGACATTTCTTTTGCATGATCTATGCCATCTTTTATATGATATTTTCCTCTCCTTCATCTTTCATTAGAAATGATATTAGTTAATTTTTTTAGTTTCCTCTATAGATATTACATAGAATAATTCATCTGAGTAATTCCTCCTTGTCTTCCCATCATCTCTTACACATCCAAGATTCAAACTTGCTCTGAATCAAAATAATGAACCAAAATACTATCAAGACAATAATATTACCAATAAGCAAGGATTATAAACAATAACCATTATTACTTTGTATTTAATGATTAAAATAATTAAAAAAATCATGCACAAATAAGCCTTGACTCATAACTGGAGTTGACATGCAAAATTTAGAACTCTAGAAATAAACTAAATTACTATATTTAGTAAGTTTTGCATGCAAGCATGCATAACTGTAAAATATCCAAAATTAACCTATCAGATGAATTTAAACTAAAGTTCAAGTATAGATACAAAAATAGCGAATTTAGAAATTTAGAAAAAATAAAAATAAAATTATTAAATTGTAGTTTTTGACACTCAAATGATCATCTATGGCCTCTAAAAAATATCAAAACTATCCCATAACTAGAAGGGTAGATTATGGTTGATTGAACTTTTGCAGATGGTCATTTTATCTTGAAGATGGGCTTAAATGAAGCTATAGATCAATTTTTATGGATTGAAATTGCTCAAAATTTATTATACATAAGATGAGTGATGTTTGAAAATATTTTAAGTCATTTTTTATGACAAAAATGTAT
>JARHVA010003907.1:150000-172500 GCA_037957365.1 Torreya grandis
GTTTATAGGAGAATAAATGCATAACTAGGTGTGTATAACACACCTTGCCTTTATTTCATTTCAACTTGAGTGATTTATTGGTTGCTTATCTGTACCCAAGATCATGTTAAAATATAGAATTAGTGCATATAATTTAAATTTAAAATCATTTAAATAATTACATTTGAAAGAGAGACAGGTTTAGTGAGTACACAGGTATCAGTGAAACCATCTTATCTTCTAGAAATATTATTTGAAAGATATATCATTATAAATCATTGAAATTAAAATTAGGAAAATTTTTAATATATAATGTGCATACATCTGAAGATATAGAGTGAGATAGATTAGAGGGCACATGCCCCCAACCTTGGAGAAAGGATGAGTTGCCACCTAATAGTGGAGATTAGTTTAACCATGAAACCTAATCATACTTATAACTAGGTGAGTGTGAGTGAACCAAGTCAACTCACACTATAAAACTGGTAAATTTGGATAATGCAATAAATTCCAACTTATAGACTTTGAAATATTAAGTTATTTAATCAACTCAACCATACCAAAAATGGAAATAATTATTTTAGTATATTGATTCAATATAGTCCATAAAAGTCTAACTTGGTGGGTGGTGACAATCCACAAAATTTTTATAATCTGAAATTAATTTTATTTTCCAATATTAGGTTCACATTACATATCATATGGACTTTAGATATGTCTCATGCTTAAACTGTGTATAATAATGATACCAAAAAAATTGTAAATATTTCAACAAATATATGCAAAGGAAATAATTAATATGTAAATGCTAAAAATATTTTAGGATTTTTGAATTTTTTTAAATTTTTTTTGGTATATTAAAAATAAATGACTACCCTATGATCTCATCAAATAGATGATAATCTTTGAGTAGTTGAAAATATATAACCTATCCTTAACAAGATGTGACGTATGTGTGCATAGTAGAATAAAAAAGTGTATCATGCTCTTTTGGTAAGTTTGTCTTTAATATATTTGTCTTATATTTATATTGAATTTTTTTATTATTTTATGGTGTTGGATTCAATAGATAGGTAGTAGGTCATGTAGATATGAATAGATTATCTGGTAAGTTATCGAGCAGATCAAAACATAGTTTGTTAAGCTATTCATCTGATGAATATTTACTATCTATATAAGCAATGAATTTAACCCAATTTGAAGAAAGGATTGTAGTTACCTCCTTTGTAAACATATTTGGAACCCTATATATTTTAATTGGCTCATTAATTTTTAATCGATTTGTTATAAATAATGGTTTAAATATTTCATGTGCCCTTTACTAATTTTTTGATTGTATCTTTTCTATCTATGTTTTTTTTATTTGACTTGTCCTCAATTATATGTTCTTATTCTTTTGAAATGGCCAAGTGTATCTTTGAATGATTTATACCAGTGTTAATAATATATCAAAGGCCTTGATGGTCATTCTAATCATGTATTGGAATAGGATGAGCGAGGCATTGGGAATGTCTTCCCAATAATTGGCCATATGAACCATGTTTTTGTAAATATTTAATTTCAAAAGAATATTTAATCACCTAAAAATTAAACTTGAGTGATAAGAGTGTTACTTGAGACCACACATTTCTAGATTAGTTGTAGATGTATCTTATGGCCTACATAGACACTTGTTCATCATTCATGCAGGCCATACACATTCCTTAAGATATATAAAGTAGTCTTAGACCTTCACTTTAACATTCTATCCCCTAGTGCCTTAGTTTCACCCACATAGAGACTAACACCATAATTTTGACAATAGTGTCCTAGTTTGGGTGCTATTGTCCTATTCCCTCCTTTTATCTCCAATATATATTTTTTCAAATAATTAACCACCTAAGGTTATCCTAGACCTATTTTAAGGCGTAGACAAGCACTACAACAATATATACATGAATTTTATCCTTTTATCCACTAGATGGAAATTGGACACAAATTAAAAAAATTAACTTAGAAAAGTTTGTGCACAATCAAAGTTATGAATCCATATTATTTCCTAATTATACATACAACTATCTACAACATTCCTAACCTCAGATTACTCAGATTTCCTATCTCAAAAACATTCAAATATATCGAACTAGCTTTCATAATAAATTTACTTTCTCTTACATCAACACTAAGGTGGGGAGAACTACATCACACTTGATCCCTCTTCAAATTATTGTTATGTAGGTAATTCTCTTCATAAAAGGGTGTTGAGCATGTCCAACCTAGCTCACTAGAAAAACACTTTTCTAATTGTGTGAACTAGATGCCTTAGTAGTATGTAAGTTTAGGGTTTTTATACAAAATAAACTAAAATAGGTCTTCTATAGAGATCCAAAACTTGTGCACACAAGAACAAGATTTACACACACAGACACAATTAAACCCAAAAGCCTCAAATAATTCTACATAGAGAACACTGGTGCCAAAATAGGGGCACTATCACCCCATGGTGCTATTATCTAATTAGATCTCTATTGTCTAGGAAGGTTTCTAACACCTAGGTCTTGTTTTTACTACTCCAATCAACCTTTACCCTAGTTTGTAGCCTATAGATCTCCTGTCCTAGTCAATTTCTAGATAAACACTTGTTTACATTAATTATTTCTATTTTTATAAAGTTCAAACTAGGTTAATTCTATTACAAATAAATGGTTATAGTTATTTCATATTTCAACCCTAATTTACTATACTCAAACCCATTAACAACCTAGGGCTTAAACTCCATAAACCTTTAAAAGTTAAATCATTTAGTGAACTTTTTTTAATAGAAGTTTAATAATTTTGATCAATATTCCATAGTGTATATTGTTTTTTAATTCATATATATTATAGGTAAAATATTTTAATAATTTAATGTTTCATGTTTTTGGCCATTATTCATCATTTATTTTAACATCTCACAAATAGTTATCCTTAATTTATACCAAAATAGTGAATATTTCATGTCATATAAACTTGTATCTCTATGTGATCTATTTTTAGATTGGTTTATGTTATAAATCACTAGTAATAGATGATATTGTATTTTAGTTGCTATTACAATCCCCTCATCCTTAAAATCTAGAATATTTTCATCTACTATTGCACAACTATCTATCTCATGTCCTTTTTTTTTGTAATTTCAAAATGAGTTTTCTAGGTGTAAAAATGAGTTGATTATGAAGTAACATGTGTAGTATAATACTAAAATTATCTTAATCACTAGAAATATGTAATTTTATAGGTATTATATATACATGATCTCTATATTATATTTATTGATATGATAAAAAATGCTTGGAGTTCAACATTGGATCATCATGCAATGTGTTGTGCATCTTTTTCTTCATCTATGTAATATTTGACAATTTAATAATTGATTAATTGAATAACTTATCATAAAAATATATTTTTGTTAACTTACATTACAAAAATTATTTTCACTTGTATACTTATTAGTGTCTATAAGGTTCCCATTCCCTTATCCATTTTAACATTTCTTATTACCTTGAAATCGATTATGTACTCTCATATATCAATGGGTATAAAATTTAGATGAGATAAATATGCATCTATTTAAATTAGGATGTCATTCTCATCATCATCACTATTATATTCCTCCCTAAATATTTTATTTACATCCTCTAAGTTAAATATTATTGGATGATATATTATATTATCTTCTTGTGTGTCTTTAATTATAATTTATTGCTTGATCTATCTAGAGTTGGATATTTTTCATTAGTATTTTATATATTTTTTCTTTTGATATTATTTTTTATGGATGTATTATGGTATAATGAAAAGCATAAAATTATAGTTTATATCCATCACTAATCTCTACTACTTTAAAATAATTGAAATCTTGTATATATGCATGAGATGTGTACATACATTTTTTATGAATACAATTTATGCACCTATGAAAATTATAAGGTATTTAATAAATTTTATGTATCCATATCTACCTAAGAGAAATTTATAGTGACATTTGTTCCTCATTTCATGAAATCTAGTTGATAACATCGTAGGGCCTATAGATACTCCAATTTAGACACTTTACTTGTGACACCCCACATTCAACACTTATAACACCATACACTAACATCACTATTCATCCAAAAATTATCCTTAATTATACTAATTCATCCCTATTTTATCCCAAATCATAAAATAATCCTAATCTAACATGTCATAAAATTTTATTATAATCCTAATCCTTTCAATAACATCCCTAGACTAATCTATAACTATTTAATCACTACACTAATCAATTAATCCTATCACACAATTATCCCATCTAAATCCCACAATATTAAAATTAAGAGTAATCAACTAACTAATCATATTATGTGGTTGATTAATGCTAATAATAAAATCCATGCACATGAAAAATAAATAAGTAAATAATATCATCTCCCATCCCAAGTCAATCCACAACATCACTAAATCTATTGTAAAATTATAAAATCCACTAATCCAAGACAGTACCTAATCAACTCCATACCTCTCCTTACACTCTCAACCGCTCAAATTTATGATCTAAATCCCTTATTTCAATGAGAATTTTGAACAAATTCCATCAAGATTGATCTAGAATCAGATCTAATGGTCCATATCATTTTTAAAAATATATAAATTGGATATCCTTCCTCCATTTCTAATAACCTTTCATATCCTAAAGAAATACTTTCATTTAAGAGATAAAGCATCTAAATCAAGCCATCCATCCATCCATCAAACCAATAATCAATTAGATAAGGTGAGTGTTGTAAGATTATATGCACATAACCAATCGAGAAACCATATTCCAATCTAAAATCTAAGAAAATATACATCAAGAGGACAATCATCATTTTGGTAAGTGAAGCTTATTTCTAAAATGTCTATTTAGATCAATATAAAGTGTTTTGTCTACTTATAGTAAGAGTTTAATTTTTTTTTTAATTTCTAACATGTATTATTCTAATGTTGCATATGCACAAGGCTTATTGGGCTATTCAAAGTAATTAATCCTAACACTTGGAAAATATGCACATAACCAATCGAGAAACCATATTCCAATCTAAAATCTAAGAAAATATAAATCAAGAGGACATTCTTCATTTTGGTAAGTGAAGCTTATTTCTAAAATTTCTATTTATCTCAATATAAGGTGTTTAGTCTACTTAGAGTAAGAGTTTAAATGTTTTATGAATTTCTAACATGTATTATTCTAATGTTGCATATGCAGAAGGCTTATTGGGATGTTCAAAGTAATTAATCCTAACACTTGGAAAATAACATTTTCAAATAGTATTTTATAGTTTCATAGAGTCTATATTAACACCTAATGTTTTTAAAAATGCTTTGTTAATAATATCCAATCCTGAGCCATTGTCTATTAAGGCATGTTTGACTCCCATATTTAATCATTTAACTTTAATGAACAATGGGAAATTTTAATAAATGATGTTTTGAGTATGAAATCCATATGTTTCATAATATATCTTTAATATCCTTAATTTTATTGATTGATATATAAAATCTACCAGGTCCACATCAATTAGTATAGTTGTGTCGTGCAATACAACATATAAGATATGCTTATAGATGGTTGGCATTTTGAGTAGATAGTGTATGGTAATTGAGATTAGGCATTCTTATGTTGATCAATTATATTATACCCTTTACTTGAGTTAACTATAATCATGGTAGGTTGATTAATATAATGAGGAAAATTTTTAATTCTTCTATTTATCACACATTATGAGCCACCATACCTCTTCTCGTTATAATAACATGGATTATGGATTCTATTATAATCATATGTAGAATAATAGATATGCAATTGTACCTACCATGAAATTTATGACTAGGTTTAACAGGAATGAAAGGAGTCATAAATTCCCTCTAACATATAATTTTAGCTATAAGTATTTCAATTTAATATTTAGACATTAGGAGTGACGAAAGAAAGCTAAGGAATCCTCATCATTAATTTTAGCCTTAGTTTTATTTCATATGAGTCTCACCCATTTCATCACCTTATTTTGAAAGATATTACATATTTAGTTAAAGAAACATGTAACTATGACAATCATAGCTTGAATTAAATGGTATAAACTATGTAGATACATTATAATGATAAAATTAAACAATAAAGAACATTCCACCCCAATAAAACCCTGATGAATTTAGGGGAAATAATATTTTTAATTAAATATTATTAATTAAATTAAACATATTTTTAAATTTAAAATTAGATGTGGCTCTCATCCTCTATTCCAAATTTACTAAAAATAGTAAATCCTTAATCTCATAATCTATTTATAAATTTTGTTTTTAAATAGAAAGAGGGTTTTCATTCAATGAGTATGAATTAAAAAAATTAAGGATATATAAAATAGATATTTTTATAATTAGATAAAAGACAAATATGTGTGGGAATAAATTAAAATTCTAATAGAGTAATCAAAAATAAGATAATATAAATGAAAGGCTATGAAAAAATAGAAATTTTAATTTTTTAGATATGATAAGGGGAATTCAAAAGTTAGATCTTAAATCTTAATGTTTAAATCTGAACACTAGAAGATAGAATGAACCCTATTTTAACCTATCATTTTCCACACTCAAATGAATAATAAGTTCACCAATATATTTTAACTTATTTAATATTTATTGGCATAAACAAGATAGACCTTGAGACTACTTTAAATATTAGAACTTATGTATAAATTCATTAAATTTTAATGTAAATATTAAATTTTTGTTGATATATTTCACTTTAAATTTATAAAAATTCAAATGAAGATATAGTCATCAAATTATTTTATTTTTGTTCTATTCTATGATAGCTATACAGTCATCAACAATCCTTCAAATGGGTATGTGGTCAATCAAATTTTGAAATTGACAATGTAAACCTATTGGGATATATTATGTAATTCCTAGAAACCTATAGCATGTGTTTTATCTAATGACATCAATGTGTTATTTTATAATGTTTATGAAGGTATGTATTCTATTTTATATTTATGTTTTTAAATATAGATATCATAATGTTTGTGTTTTTGGTAGCATCTATGTCTTGCTAATTAATGTGTGTATATTATGGAACAACATGTGTCTATCAGTTGTATTATGCCTATTTATGTATAGGTAATAGTGTTTGCATTTTGAGTATCATCTACACTTTGTTAAACAATGTCTGCATTTAGTGTAATAGCATATTCATATTATAAACTTTTTACTTACAAGTGTTTACACTTGTCAAAGGATTCAAATCCAACCAAAACTACTAACAATATTCATGTATGTTTGTTTATCAAAGTAAATACAAACAAATAAAATCAAACATCTAATCAATTGATATAATTAATCAATATTCTGTGTACCTATTTTTCAATCCTATTTATGTGTATGTTTCCAAATTATGTGCCATCTATTCTCTTTCATTTTATCACATGGTAAACATGGGAATCATAAATGGTCCAGGTCATTGTTTCACCCTAAGGACTTGTTGTGTATGGTCTTTCCCCATCTAGAAGGAATTCATGAAAATTAGAAACAGTGCATACCTTCTACATTTTTTTTTTGTTGGGGGGGGTGGGAGAGGGAGGAGGGGTTTGTGGGGGGAGTTGGGTGGCAGGTGTTTGGGGGTGGGGTGGGGGGGGGGGGGGGGGGGAGGGGGGAGGGCGGGTTGTTGTGGGTGGTTTGTGACTTGGATTTCATCAGAAAATGTAGTAACAAAACCCATGTTATGAGAAGTTATACAAAATAAGGAGGGCATGTCATTATTTCCTAAGAGGTCACTTATTTTACTAGCTCTATGAAGTGAGGTGGTTTCATCCACCAATACCTATGTCACATAAATAAAACTTATATATATTCAAGCCTCAACATACCACAAGGTATATAGATGACTCCCATATATAACTAGTTCAACCTAGCATAGGAGCCTCATCATCTACAAACAAATTATGGAGATGGAAACATAACATTCCAAAATATCACCCACCACATGTATTTAGTGGTAGTATTAGTGGTAAATTATTTTATTGTAATCATAATTGACCTAGCATAGGTTATGCTTGATTAAGTTTTTTAATTGTAACCCTTATAAAATGAAACAAAAACTAATATAAACAAATGACATTCAACAATGATAATATTTTTAATTGAAAAATAGCCTATCAAGACCAAATTTATTATGAAAATAATGCAAACCTTACATATAAATAACATATACCATAAATTAGCTACAAACCACTTTATGATATCTCATGTGTCAACTATGAAGGGAAATCGAGTCTATCCTCCTAATCCCATAATTAAAACATAATCAGAATATAATCCAATATTTTTTAGACTTAGCATTCCATATCCATCATTTGACATCAAGACCTTCATCACCTAATCAATCCCAAAACATTCACCCGCATCCAGAGTATAATACCCCTTCATCCCCTGAGGCACACAAATTGTATTTTCCCAATTTTTGCTTTTTTTTTAAAAACAACAATCCTATAAGAAACACTCCAAATATTTAACACATTTAGATCAATGATCAAATAATATACACCCCACTAGTTTATTTAATGAAAATTATACCCTATGATTACCACTCTATTTACTAAAGAACCAAGTTCATACATATATGGAAATCAGTTGGGGATATACAAATATCTATTTATAAATTAGGATCAAACTCTCTATGACCAAATCAAGGTCTAACCAGCTTTATCCATCCTATCATTGACTTACCTATCTTTGATCAACCCATTATTACCCTACCTATTTTTGACAATCCCATCGATGATCAATTAATATTTAACTAAACCACGTTGAAAATGGCCATATTTGGATCACATGACGTACTTAAAGTCTTTGACCAACTTGAAATCCTTCAAATATTTGTCCATCCCACCTTTAACCAACATGACCTAACACACATTGGACCATCACATAATCTCCCATCGCATATCAAATCATGTATAACTAAGCCTTAAGATAATAAGGTACTTGAAGATAGTGAAATAAAAAAATGCCCTTTATACACTATATCAGCCCATCTCTACTAAAAATATTGATAAATATATTATGGACATAAATTAGAATCATCACCTTATAAGTTTATCTCAATATCATTTATAAAATATGGCTTTCTAGTAAAATATATATTCAACAAATTCTATGAATCCTTAATGTTTGATGATGGTCTACTCTCCTACTTTTAAATTAATATGTATCTTATACCAAATAGAATGTGCAAAATCATGATATATAAATGATGATGAATCAACTAACATGAGAAAATAATCCTAGAACCCATCTCGATGTTCACAAACATAGGATGTCATGGCATAGGCTGAAAACCACTTGATGATTAATATGAGGATGTTGTGGATGATTCCATGATTTATAGGGAATCTTATCCCAATGTCAAAATAGGTTCCACTAATGAAATTTATGATGATCATTTTCCAATTGATCTTTTCAATGATACTGTTATGATCCCTACCATCTATTTTGAATTATAATATCCTATGTTCATCTATTGGGACCTACATGATCCCATACAAAGAGATGTCTTTTAGAATGATAGGTCAATCATATAATTTATTATAATTTAAGATGACATCTATTGGTTCTTATTTTTACACATCATACGCTCAACCTTGCACACTTGAAAAAAATGGCAAGCAAAGATGAAAAACTAGTTTATATGTCATTGTATCCAAGGAAAGGTTAGGCATCAAGATTAGATCGAGTAAAAAAACTGACTAAGAGGAACTAACAGAGGGTATGGTCATCTCCATGCTACTTTTGGCTCTATATAAACTAAGGTGAGAGGACCTATGGGGTAGCTTGCTCACATGGAGAGATTGTACAATTCAACCTCCACAGTGATTTTTAGCACAAAAAGATGTGAATATGACCATAACACAACTTAACTTTCTCACTCCACCTAAGAATAAGAAGGGGATGAAGGGAAGACTATAATTATAATCTTCATATCAAAATATGTACACACATGTTATATAGACAATATTTTATGAACATTTAGGTAAATAACACCTATATTATGTGAAGGGTGTATTATTTATAGGGTAGGATAGGGTAGCATAGGTCAGATAATAATAAGAAAGGGTGATGTGCTGGTGGTTTTCAAAAAAAAGTGTTTTTTTCAACATAGATGACATCACCTGTTACAAAGATGTAGGAAAACTAAAATGCAAGCCATGGAAACTATAAGGAGAAATTTGCATCCGTTGGTCTCAATAGAATGAAAATACCCAAATGATGCCTATAAACCTATAACATACACTAAAACCAAAACATCAAATACTTTTTCCTACTAAATTAATGAACCCAAGATGCCCTAATGAGGTATTCAACAAAATTATTTCCAAATATTTATGCAAAAAGGGGTTTATAGCCTATATCTATGCCCAAGATGAAAACCATACATAATCAAAAAGCTAGATATCTAATTAACATAGCATGTAAAATAACTCATTGATTTTATTTAATAGGATACAATAAAGAACCACAATTATTTTCCATTAACTTCAAATAAAATCTTACATACACCAATGTTTCAAATGCTACCATGGGGATAAGCATGGTGAATTTGCTCCATGTTGGAGAGGGGAGACATATAGAGATTCTATCAGAGCTTCTTAATGGTTGTAGAACTAAAACCACCTTAGCAAGAGAAGTAAATTACACACAACCATGATCCCAAAATTTAGAAGAGCCTATACTTGGGAAAAAATTAAAGACCAAAAAAAAAAACAACCTTTAAATAGAGGAGAAGCCCTCTATTTACACATGTTTTATCCTTCTTTTCAAATCCAAGAATGATGGTTACAATTTTAAAAAAGTGAAAAATGCCCCTCTGAGTTCTTATAAGATGCTTCTATTTGGAAAAACCCTTTTCCATGCCTTGAATCTTCATTTATTTACAAAGAAAATGAATGTTACAACTACCTTTACAAAGAATGATGGAGATTTTGAGCACATCTTTTGATCTCTTGGATGTAAATGCCTTAAAACATGATAGAAGGAGAATATTCATGGTGGAGGCCAAAAAAACTTATTGTCTTCATTTGTAACTACCTATAAATGCCCTAGACCACTTGCTTACACAACTAGAACCTCCTGAACAAATCCCCTTCCCTTTATGCACACTATGGAACAACCTGCTCTTGTAATGATGGCATGTGAATATTCTAGATCTATGGTTGCTCAAGAGATCTTCTTTGGAGTGGCTCACCTCAGATTTTTAGACCTAAAATATCTCTCCTGTGGAGGAGCTTCGAGAAGCACAACAATGACAAATTCAAAAGACTTAGGTTCTTTTCAACTTTTACTTTTTGGTTCCAAATTGTTTTCTCCACTTTTGCTTTTTTAACTATTACCTTTTGCAAACTTGTGTTTTCATACTTTAAAATTTTCACATTTGCTTTTTTCACTTAGAATTTTTAGTGTTTCCTTCATATTTCTTTTTTAATGTATGAATTCATTCTTTTCACTTTTTTACCTTTAGAGGAAATTATGGCCCCTTTTACAAATTTGTAATTTTTAAATTGCACAGGTACAATTTGCACTTGTGTAATTCATACATGTAGTTCCCCTTGAAGGTCCCTTTGTAAATAATAGACTTATAAATTGCAACATTGAAATTTTCATGTCTAGTTATTTTTTGGGAATCCATAACTCCAAATGCACTTTGCACTTTTACATAAGTGCAAATTACATAAGATCAACATGCATTTTACACTTCACTATCTTTAAAATATCATTGCATTCTTTGAAACATGTTATATTTACCTAATCACTCACCTCCACATAGACATTAGTCTTCCACCATGGGTCTTATACTTAGCTACAATAAAAAATATTGAAAATGGATACACTATAGGTATCACCTCTCAAGGGAATACACTATCATGGAGTGTAAAATTCAAGACCTATAAGTGGCTCTAAGCATTTGCATTGCTAGTTAGCAAATGTGGACTCTCTGGATCCAAACACTGCTTTTAAGATATCATTAAATCTTTAAAAATCCACACATGTTATGCCTATATGTGTATTCAATTTTATTTTTTATCACCTACCAACCCTTTTCCTATTTATTCTTCATGTTTATGTTATAGGATACGGGAGTGGTAATACACATAACACTTTTCACATTGCATTGGTGTAAAGTACACATTGGTCTCCAATTTATATCGACCCCTAATCAACATGAAAATATCGAATTTGATTTTCATAACTTGGATTCTTATTGAAACTTGACCCCATAATTTTCACTTTCCATGGTCAACCTTGCAATCAACAAGGGATTTCCCACCAAATCTCTTGTAGCCACGTTTCTCCTTTACAAATAACTTTTTTTAATTTATTTATTTGTTGATTCATACATTATGGATTATATTCACATGATAGGGTCCTTCATATCATGGTACTAAGTATATTTTACATCCGCATAGGCCTATCTATGATGGAGTGGAGTTGTGACCATTTGGTGGGTTTGATTATAGCGTGGATTAAAATGGAAATGCGTGTCTCTCCTCCCCTACCATGTGCGTCATCTTAGGTGACATGACTATATATTATATGGTGTATAATATAACACCAAAATTAGCTCTCACCCAGGAATGTACACCTCCTATGGGTGTACAAAGAGCCCTAGAACGTAATATTAGGTGTCAATCTGTTAGGCTATTGAGTCAACACTTAGAGAAAATTATAGCAAACACCCATGGAAGCTTAACAAAACATGCCAGACTAAATAAATATATTAGAAGGATATAAAATCAAGCACATGATAAAAAACATGAAAGTAAACTATACAAATAAGTCCTAAAATAGAGGAGAAACAAAGCAATGAAACAAAAAGAGGATAAAACTATACACTATATAATATGGTAAATAGGTTATAGACATAGTCAAGTGTTTCATATGTCTTCCATTGACTATAAGCTCTAATTTTTCATCATCAATATCTCTTATAAAAAAAAGTATTTTCCATAATTCAATAGTCAATAGAATAGGGACCCATCCATAAGGCATCAAATTTTCCATGCTTGCCTTTCTCCTCATGCCTATTGTCCAAAAGTAGAACCAGATCACCTACTTGGAAGGTTATTAAACTGACCTTCTTATTAGATATTTACTTCATCTTCTCTTTGAACATGAGGTGTCTTTCATGATCCTAGATTTTAATCTCATTAATATAAATAATTTGGTTCATCCTTATTTCATATTGGTTGATTTTCTCATCATCTTTTAGTTGCTACATGAGCTGATAGGTTGACAACTACAAATTCATAGGCAAAACTAATTGAGTTCTATAAACAAGCTCAAAAGGGATTTTACCTATAGATCTCTTGGACATGATCCTATCAGTCCACAGAGAAAACTTTCTCTTTAGCCCTCTTCTTCTTATTTTATTTTAATGTTCTTATAATGATTTTGAACAAGTTCTTGTTACTAGATTCTATTTTCCCATTCTATTGAGGGTAGTAATTGGAAGCATAGGTTAATTCAATCCTATACTCTTTTCACAATGAAACTAAAGGTTTGGATTTGAAGATCATGAAATTATTATTAATTAATTTTTAGGCACACCAAATCTACAAATAATATGATTCAATAAAAAATACATAACTACCTTGTGTGTCACCTCCTTTGTAGGAACCATTTCAACCCATTTCATGAAGTAGTTGATTGCAAATAGTATCTACTAATGCATAGTACTTGATGAATCAAAAATTTATCCAATTAAATCCATTTCTCATTGTCTAAATGGGCCTTCAATTATCACAAGTTGAAAGGGCAAAGAACCTAAACCTTTCAACCTCCCAACAAAGCGCTAGCATTTTTTGCATTATTTGAATTTCTAAGCAACATCTTTGAACAACAATGGCCACCAATAACTAGCTCTAAAAATTTTATGAGTTGTGGCTTTAGGCATTAAATGGCCACCACACACTCCACTATGGAATTCTTCAATAGTTTCCATAGTTTATTTTTTCATCACACATCTTAGGAGAACCCCACTTGGATTCTTTTATGCTAGTCCATTCTAAGTTAAGAGGTATTTTTGGAAGATAATTTTGAGAGTTTTGATTTGATTTTGTTCCAAGTGAAGGAGATAATTTATATTTTTCAAGTAATAGACAATGTCCCTATACCACTGAGACATGTTAAAATGACTCAAAGAAACATTAACATTGAAAATAATAGTGTTTTCCTTAATAGATTATAAATTTGTTTCATCCATAAGCTTGGCTAGATCCATCCCTCACACTAACTTGGTGGTTTGAATATCCATATCATACCTTTGAAACTTGTTAACCCACCTAAATCTCTTGCTCGATACTTCAATTTGAGTCAAGATGTCCTTCACCATGGTATGCAAGACATAAGCAACAATATTTGAACTCAGAAGATAAGGCGTGATCATTTTGATAACTTTAAAGAGAGTGAAATATTACTTTTCCATGATGGTATAGTTTTAGTTCAGGGCCTTTCATAGATTTTCTAAAGAATGTTATTGGTTACTCATGACCGCCTTCAATCTTTTGCAAAATAATAGCAGTAATAGTATTATATGATACAAAATATAATATCTAAAATGGTTTAGTGTAATCAAGGATATTAAAAAAGGGGTAGACTTCAAATATCTTTTGATTCCATTGAATGATTTCACAACATTTTTATCCCACTTGATGATCTAGTCCTTCTTTGACATGGAAGTAATAGGCATAGTGATCTCTAAAAAAATATACACAAACCTCCTTATAAAATTAATTTCCCTAAAGAATGATTGAATTCCCTTTTTGGACTACATGATAGGCACTTTGTCAATGGATTTTAATCTCTTAATGTTAAAAATGACACCATCCTTGGACACTATATATACCAATAACTTGGACTTTTATACTAAAAGGTGGCACTTCTATGAGTTAAGTGAAATACTAAACTCCTTGCATCTGATCGACACTTTTTATAGATGCTCTAAATGTTATTACCTAATCTAGGAGTATTAATAATATTATCCTAATATACCATAATTAATTGGTTAATTATCCTTAGAAAAATAACATCCATAGCTCACTAAAATGTTGCAACAACATTCATTAACCTGAAAGGCATCCTCATATATACATACATGCCCCAAAGCATAGTGAACATAGTCTTGGATCTCTTAGATTCTATCACCATAACCTGGTTGTACCCTAAGAAGCTATCTATTGTGGATAACATCTATGATCTAGTAACATTTTGTATCAAGTTCTTCATATTGGGTAGGGATTAATTATCTTCTAAATAGTCCTTACTCAAATTTTGGAAATCCACACACAAGAAGATGTCACCATTAATTTTTCATATAGGGACTAAATTCATAACCCTTGATGAGTACCTGATGGGTTAAATGATACAACCATCCCTCAATTTATTTAACTCATCCCTCCTCTTTGTGGCCAATATAGGGTTAATAGGCCTCTATTTCTACATGAAAGTCCTACTTTTAGGATTCAATAGGATGATGTGATGAATCAAGTCTTCCCTATATGCTTTCACCTTAGAATAAGACCATGTTAAGCAATCCTGGTACCTTTCTAGTGGCTAATGTAAAATTTATTCTCAGTTGTACTTAGGTGAGTACCTAGCCAGATCTTCCTTGGATTCTCATGAGAACCCAAGTTGTACTCATTCACATATTTTGAGATAATTGAGTCTCAAGTCTTAATTTTTATCCACTCCATCAAAAGATACTTCTAAAATTACCAATCCTATAGGGAGTGTGTATGTATTCAACTTAATAATTTCCTTCCCAAACAAGGGTACCTTTCCATCACAAACTTGAATAATAGATTCCATGTTTATGAGTTGATCATGAAACTGAGCTTCATAATTTAGAAACATTTTTATCTATTCATCATCATCAAACACCTACTAATGATGAACAATGTCTTGGATTGAAGACCTAAAAAGCACTTCTACCTAATATTGATAATTAGAGATTGTATTTGAAATATCAAATTGAACACCTAACCTTGCAATTTTATCAGTCTCTTTGTTGAAACTTCTATCATGGTAGAAAATGTTGAATGCATCACAAAATTCATGAAAATCCAAAATAGTACTTTGATATTGTTTCAAACTTTTATTTTTGGTGGCATAAGCAATTCAAATATGCTTAACCACTAGCTGAAAATCACCCTTCACAATCAAAATTTTAATTTCATGTTCATGGGCAATCTGTAAACTAAATAAGAGTGCCTTATAGTCAATATTATTATTTTTGTACTCAAAGGATATCTAAAAATAAAACCTAAAGTATTTACCCTTGGGAAAGTAAAAGACAACCACAACTCCATTTCCAATATTGGATAAATCCCCATCAAAAGACATCTTCCAAACTACACCTTCTTTGCCAAGTTCAATATCAAGAACAATAAGTTGTTTATTAGCATCAATATTACCAAAAAAGCTACCTGAGTCAACATCCATGTACAACACTTAATTGAGAGCATGTTTTGGATCTTCAATTACATGTAACATCTTTGGCTCTCTATAAATTTTGACCACCTTACCCTTCAATGGAATGGTATCATAATAAAGGTATATTTTTACATTTCCACCCATGCTACTAGCCCATTTTTATGATAGTAACATCCCTTGCTTAGGTGGGTAGTAAAAAAATACCACGTCCATATTCAAATACTTACTTGGATGCACTGCCAACTGCACTAGCAACTACTTGACTTACCCAAAAAATAGAACTTTTCACAAATCCATGGCATAAAACTTGCCAAAATTTGATGTAATATTCAATATAAGTTCATTTAAGACACCTAGGGGTATCTTATTATAGGAATATCTAGATTTAAAAATGCAATTATGAACAATCAAACCATTTATAAAGAGATTTTTATAAAATGGATCTATATTCAGCTTTCTACAAGTACAGTCCCCAAATAGACCTCTAGAGTAGGTTCAACATCTTCTTTTGATTCTTCATCACTTTCTAGGAGTGTTTAGGGTAACCCAATTTCATTCATAGCTAATTCTCACCAAATTCTAAGTACTTTAATGCTCTCTTCTTATATGTAGATATTCATAATAATTTGATAAGTGGCATGGTGATTTTCAATTGTTTTAACACTTGGGTCATATCACATATGTCATACTAAGGAAGAGGAGTATTTGGTGGAAGGGTAACAACAAATTTAGTTTAAATATAGTCATTTAAGGTCTGAAGTGGAGTAGGTTGGGATGGATCAACAGTCTTATCAGTAGTCTTTAAAGGTGGATTTATCTTAACATCATTAGTACCCTTAAGGATACTAGATAATATGGGTACACTATTCTTGGTTCAAACACCTCTACTCTTATAAAATTAGGAAATGGGTACTAGATTGGAAGCTTTATGGACTATTTTAGTTTTCTTATCCTCCTTATTAGCATCCCCTACCTTTATATTTGTAGTGGCAATGTCTTGAGTAGTAGTAGCCTGATATTTTCTTCTCAAGTGATATTCTTTATCTTCAGAAATTGTTGTATTAATTGGCAATTAACTATCTTTCTCAACTAAATAAACTAACCCATCATATTTAGTAATCATCATAGAGAATAATAAATATAAATTATGAATTTTTAGTTCATATGTTTGTGCCATATCAACATCATAAGCAAATTTGAGATTTGGGACACTTACCTTTTCAACTACACTCCAAAATTGATTAAGTAGTACCACTTAGCAATTCCATGGAGGTAGTTATCTCACTTTAGGGGATTTTACAATTTAACATCAACATATCATCATAAATTGATGTAAACTCATGTTCATCCACATATTCATCAATCGGTTCAACTATATCACACAAGGGATGTGGATGGAAGTACTTCTCACACCAATCAATATCACTGTTAGAATTCACAACACTTACTTTGGCATTCAATGGATCATGAACTTATTTTATAGCCCCTCTATTCTTATTTATATCCAGTATTTCATCATGTGTAGGTCTCTTCCCTTTATCCATGTATCAATTATGTAAAGCAGGCACCCTTTGTACTTGATTCAAATTTGGAGGTGTTTATTGATTGGTAAATAGATGAAGGATCCCCTTATAATATTTGGCCAACTTATATGACATTTATTTGATAGAAAAGTCCAAATTTTTAATAGTCTCCTCAAAATTGGTAGTTTTTGTGGACTATGTCTTTTCTAGATTGATCAATTTTACATGATCCCACATATTCATGGGGTTTCCCCTAACCTTTATGTTACTCTCAATTTGATGGCCATATTAAATGCAAACTAGAGGTTATTGGGAGCCTTGTCACTCAAGTATTATTTAACCTTCTTATCAAAGGCATCACATTATTTTATCAAGCATGTTATATCATTGGGGATGATGTTTTTTGGAACCCTCATCATAGTCTTGTTTAACTAGGTATTAAAGTCCTACACACATTCTTTAGGATTAATTTTGATATTTTTAAACTCAGCTAAAATAAAATTGGGATCAACCCTTTCACCACACTAAATTTAAAAGACATTCCTCATCTCTTCCCATGAATTAATTTATCTAGGGGGAAGAGAGTTGAACCACTGATGAGCATATTCCTCTAGTATTTATGCAAACATCTTGATGCACACATCCTCATACTTAACCTCATAATCTTTAATAATATTTTGAAAAGCCCTCAAGTGTTGATCACCACTCACTACATTTTTCCATTGAAAGTTTGGAAGACGTTTCCTTATTTCATTCCAAACATCATTAGGATAACTTTCTATGTCATCAAAATTAATAGGTCTAAATCTAGGAATATAGAATGCAAGAAAATAATTTTCATTTGTGTCCTTATGCCTTATCATTGGTTCAATTAGGGGTTTTAGAACAACTACCAAATGGATGTTAGGGGGTGAATGAGGTGGACTTTGTGGATCAAGCATTGGAAGGGATTTAGTTAGTTGAGAAGGAGTTGGATAGTAAATGGGACTATATGGTTTTGAGTGACTGTGAGATCTATGAAAGTCCTCAGTAATGGGGAGTTAAACAAAAATTTCAAGATTATCAAAATCTTGATAGTCAGGACACTATTTTTCAACTATACTTTTCCCTTCATTAGACTTCCAAACTTGTCTCCCTCTTCTTTGATGCAAACTTAAGGGTGAGACAAGCCTTTTAGATGAGTCAGTTTTGAAGGATGGTCTCAATCCTTCTAGCTTTACAATCATAAAAATACTCAAAGAAAAAACTTAACAAAGATATTCAAACTAGGCATTGATCTTTATTGAAACCAAAGGATGAAATTGGAGTCACCACTAGAATCAAAATTCTATAATATAATAGTTAACATAATGATTATGATACATGCTAAAAACATACTTTTCTAGATTTAATGATGAGATAAAAGGTAAAGACACTAAATTTTTTAGAATAATGTTCAAAAGGGGAAAAAACACATTCGAACATACAACTTTAACAACTCTTAACAATAAACTCAACTGATGTCAAATTATTAAATCTCTCAAATCTTGGCATGTCCCCTAGTGGAGTGATGTGGCATTAATGACTAAGATAGTCCAAATTTAGCAAACAAAACCAAAGGAATATATAACATGTCATACTTATAGCTCTTTGTATGAGTCCCTAACAACATGAGTGGCAAGAATTGTCCCTCGTAATGGTGTTAGTTGAGTGTTGATGTTAATGAGCTAAAGATAATCAAATCAATGAAAATAGGTAGATAACTTGATAATATAGATTAATTAAAGCTCTATGCAAGAGTCCCCTGTAACATAAGTAACTTAGACTTCAATCCAATCCCTAATAACATCACCAATAAAGTGTTGGTTCCAAATTGTACACCTTGTACACTTGTCCTTGCACACTTGAATAAAATGGAAAGCAAAGATGAAAAACCCAATGATATGTCATTATATCTAGGGAAGGGTTTGGCAACAAGATTAGACTGAGTGCATAAGATGACTAAGAGGCACCAATGGAGGGTATGCTTAGATCCATACTAATTTTGGCTCTACATGAACCAAGGTGAGAGGACCTATGGGGTAGCTAACTTGAATGGAGAGATATTACAATTCAACCTCTATAGGGATTTTGATTAGAAAGAGATACGAATTTGACCCGAACACAACTAAAATTTCTCACTCTACCCGAGAAGGGTTTTCAATCGAGATGAAAAACTGTTCTAATTTAGATATGACCTATTAAAGACAAATATCAAAGTGATTATAAACTTCATTTAAAATATTGTTTAATAATAAGGGGCTGCAGGGAAGACTACAATGCTAAGCTTCATAGCACGAGATGCAGACACATGTTATATAGGTAAGATTTTCTGTATCTATAGGTAAATAACACTTATAGTATGTAAAAGGTGTATTATTTTCAATGTAAGGTAGGGTAGGATAGGTTAGTTACTAATAAAAAGGTGTGGTGTGCTGCTAGTTTTCAAATACCAGGGTTTATTTTAATATACACAACATCACCTATTGCAAAGATGTAGGATAACTAAAATGCAATCCATGGAATCTATAAGGAAATATTTTCATCCATTGGTGCCAATAGAATACATATTATTGAATGATTCCTGAAACCCTATAACATACATTAACAATAGAAACTCAAATACTTTCTCCTTTTAAATTAATGAATACACAATTCCCTAATGAGGTAATGAACAAAATAGTTTCAAATCTCTATGAAAAAAGGGGTTAATAACCCAGATCTATGCCAAAAATGGAAACCATACATAATCACTAAGATATATATCCAATCAGCATAACATGTAAAACTTCCCATTGTATTTCTTCAACATGATACAATAAAGAACCACAAGTATTTTTCATTAACTTGAAATAAAATATTACATACACCAATGTTTCAAAATGTTGCCATGGGGACAAACATGGTAGATTTACTCGATGTTGGATAGGAGAGACATATATAAATGCTCTTAGAGATTTTTAATGCCTATACAACTATAACCACCTAAGCAAAGGAGGAAAAATACACATAGGCATGATCTCAAATTTTGGAAAAGCCTATACTTAGGCGAAAAACAAAGACCAACCCAAAAAAAAAAATTAATAGAGGAGAATCCCTCTATTTATACATTTTTTACCCATCTTTTTAAGTCTAGGAATGAGGGTTATAATTTAATAAAAGTTTAAAATACCCCTCTAACTTTCATCAAGATGATCCTAGCAGGAAAAACCATTTACCATGCTTGGAATCTTCATGTATTTTCAAGGAAAACTATTTTTTCAACTTCCTTTACAAAGAATCATGGATATTTGGAGCACATCCTATGAATTCTTGGTTGGAGATGACTTCAAATGAGTTAGAAGGAGAATATTTATGGTGGATTCCAAACAAACTTCTTGTTTTCATGTGTAACTACTTGGATATGCCTTATACCACTTGCTTTCATAGGTGGAACCTCTTGGGCAACTCCCCTTCCATTTATGAATGCCATGTAACAGCCTACTCTTCAAATGATGGCATGGGAATATTGTATATCCATGGCTTCTTGAGATATCTTCTTTAGAGTGGCCCACCTTGGATTTACAAGCCTACAACTTCTCTCCCATGGAAAATCTTGAACAAGCACAATAATGAAAAATGCAAAAGACTTAGGTTATATTCAACTTTTATTTTTTGGTTCCAAATCATTTTCTCCACTTTTGCTTTTTTCACTTTTACCTTTTGCAAACTTGCTTTTTCATACTTTGAAATTTTCACATTTTCTTTTTGCACTTGGAATTTTTAGGGTTTTATTCATATTCATTATTTAGTTCACAAATTCATTCTTTTCACTTTTTCACCTTTAAATAAAATTTTGGCCCCTTTTGCAAATTTATAATTTACAAATTGCATAG
Organism: Torreya grandis; assembly: GCA_037957365.1. NCBI lineage: Eukaryota > Viridiplantae > Streptophyta > Pinopsida > Cupressales > Taxaceae > Torreya > Torreya grandis. Next base: position 171,914 of record JARHVA010003907.1, read on the forward strand.
GTGCAATTTGTGCTTGTGCACTTTGCACCTGTAGTTACCCTGGAAGGTCCCTTTATAAAATGCAAACTTGAAAATTACAATATTACAATTTTCACATGTGGTTCCTCTTAGGGAATCTGGAACTCTAAATGTAATTTGCAATTTTACAAAAATGCAAATTGCACTTGGGGTTCCCATTTCCCTCAAAATCTCTTTTTAGGCAATCTGGAATTCCAAATGCATTTTGCACTTTTTCAAAAGTGGAAATTACACTTTGGGTTCTCATTTCCCTCAAAATCATCCTTGAGTTGATTTTCCCATGTGATTTGACTAGTGGTATTGGGAGAGTTGACCATAATTTACATGTTACATTTTGAGACACTACCTTTTACATGGTACTTTTCCTATATAGTTTTTCCAGGGAGTTTGTGGGGTCTCTTTTACAATTTTTTGAAAGTTGTAATTTTTTTGGATTTTCAAATAAACACCATTGTTGCTAGTTAGTTTAGAAAAATACCCTATAGTATAATTTAGGAAAAGCTAAGATGTCATCTATAACCATTTCTCACTTTGGTTTTCATGCATTCCCATAGTATAAGCATTTTTGG
>JARHVA010003907.1:177500-180000 GCA_037957365.1 Torreya grandis
TCATAAAATCAAAAATATATGGAAAAAATTTCAAAAAATTCCAAAACAAAATTAAAAAATCTCAAAAATATGAAAGCATTAGTAAACAAATTCCAAGCATTTAAGAAAGGAATAGTAAAGACACAAAATCTCAAATCTATTTGTATTGTCACTAATACTATTTTAAAATAATCAATCACAATTTCATCTAGACATATCACTCCCAAACCAAAGCTTGTAGTTTCATCAGGATATATCTTCAAAAATAGAAAAACATGCCTATTTCCCAGAAATATCATTTATAATCCAAAGCCATTGCATATATCATTTCTTGGGTCATGTTGAATCCATAAATATCATTTCTCACCAACTACTAGGTTTTTAATTCATAGAGGACAACACATTTTTTGTTTTGGTGTGTGTGTTCTTGTTATTGCTTGTTTGTCTATGTTTTTTTCTATTCTTTTATTGCGTTTGTGTTAGTCAAAATGCATTTGGTGATAATTACATCATGGTTTTCCATAACAGGGTGCATCCTGTGATATTTTATATCAAAAATAACTTTACTCAAATAGTTAACATTATATGCAAAAATGACAACATATTCCTCTTTATTATCACATAAATCTATAATATTTTATTGAATCCATGTTATCCATTAAAATGGAAATTAATCACTAATCCATGAAATAAGTTAACCTATTTTATCTATGCTTGAAATCATATTAATTAATCATATTCAATGATAAATCTATCAAGATATACCTCTCTCAATGATGATATAACCCAAAAAAATTCCAAAGGGTACACAAAATACATTTAATTTATATTTTAACACATTATATTTTATTAAGGTGTTCAAATTTCTATCATAATTATGTATTGTGATCATGTTGGTTTATATATTTTTAAAGTAAAACATAGAAATAACATTCCATTATCTTATGTATAAATCATTGAAAATATGGTTATCTATCTTTGATAAGATTCCACAACATTAATTAACATAAATCACATAACAACATAACAAAAACTTTTCACACGGTGTGATAAATGATGTCTTTTCCTAGTTTTCAGGATTTGTATTTATTTTATTATATCTATAAAATATGTTCTTAAATGATAAAATCTCATTACTAGTTGTAGACTCCACAACCATATGAATATTCGCTACTGTGAAGTAATATTTTGGAAATATTTTTCTAAATCATGATATTATATAAAACATCAAATTTGTCCACTAAGCTTTGTAATGGTACTATATTATTGAAACTCATTAAGAATTTTTAGTTGATCAAATGAAATCTGCATCCAATAATCAATGAAGATTATCTTTAACCAATTAATCTAATTTTGTATGCATTATGTTTTTATTTTTTATTTTACTATATTTTCATGTGAATATAATAATATGTTGTGCATTGCATTAACAGGATCAATGCTTGGTATATTTGAGTAGGCACAAGCAAATAACTTTGGGTAACCATGCAAGATTTTTATAAAAGTTGTCCCTTCATCATATTTTAGCATGGAAGCTAAGATAACTTATCTTTGATCCTTATATGTGCAAATTATTTTGAATTAAATTCAATTGTTTTCATTATTTTTTCACCAATAAAATTTGATTTGTCTTCCACATCTAATATGCAATGTGTTTTTAATGTCACATAAGCATTAAAGATGAACATGAATAGCAAAGCATATGAATAATAACTAGATAAATTTTACACATAACACATAATTTAGGTAAGAAAACCTTGAAAGGTAAAAAATCCATAAATGTTGATATTCATATAATTGTGAAACTTATGAAACCCAATACACAACATTCCTCTTCTCACTTTCTCTTAACTCATCTTCACAAATCCTTTCCAAATATTTTCAACATGTAAATATCAAAATTTGAATTAAAACTATTTTAGAATAGGGGTAAAACCTTATTTATAATGAAATTTATAGGGAGATGATAGTTACAACCAATGGATCCAACCATTTACAAATTCATTTAATAATATCGGTAACTATTAAATAAATATAATTTTATTTTGTATTTACATGAGGTTTTAAACTCATGCTAATAAATATTAAATTATTATTAATTAATTAACTACCAAGTTAATATAAGTTAAATTAATCCTACTTAGACATTAAATGTTCTAACATGATGGTGTTTGGTCCATCTATGTGGACATGATCATTAAGACCTTAGATCTCTAAAAAATATGCATGGGCACATGTTTTATGATGAGACCTCTTATTGTGATATAATGGAGGGAGGTCCTCATGTACACCTAAATATTTTAAGAGAAACTCCTTAATAGAAAAGTCATCTAATTTCCAAATTTCTAGTGAAAGTGTAGGATTAACAAGGCCAAGTCATACTAACTACAATGTTGAAATCATTAAATTTTAGTTTAATCTCTAGTTTTGATTTAAATAAAAATATATAAATAGTAGATTTATAAAGACTATTTTATCATCCTTCTTTTTATCCAATATTTTTTTCCTTTATGTGTGGATG
>JARHVA010003907.1:185000-190000 GCA_037957365.1 Torreya grandis
CAAAATATTTAGGAAAATAAATGTAATAAGTTTACATTTTATTTATATTACATTTTATATTTTTATACTTTAAATTTATTTTATTAAATATATTAAATTAGCGCCATTATATATCTTTTAAAATAAATTCTAGAGTTGAAGGAGTTACTATTTAGAAGTTAGTTTTTCAAAATCCATTTTGGTTAATATTTAGTTTGCATAATTTTAGGATTGGAAGCTGACTAGAATATTATAATTATTAATCTCTAATCTCAAGTATGGATGTCACCCATCGTGGTATCTATACGGATCCATATACATAGATAGGCACTTAGGTATGGATTGGTTAAAATAGAGATAAATATTATTCTAACACGAATTTAGCATCTATATAATATGATGGGATGGAATATGCACATATGCATCAACCTATCTCAACTGATATATCAAACCCTTGATTATAACCTTGGTCTTTATTCTCATATCATATTCATGGTCTAGGTTATAATGTTAACACCATTATAGGTGGTGATATTATCAAATTGGGGCCATGTCATACACCAAGTATGCCTTCATCCCTAATACAGTAAATCAATAGATACTATATAAATGGGGTCCCTATAATACATACATACATACATATATATATATATATATATATATATATATATATATATATATATATATATATATATATATATATATATATATATATATATATATATATATATATATTTGGGTCACCATTATAAAGTCCCTATCTTGATCTCAAACCTATCATACCTGATGATTCAAAGGAATATTTACCTACCTAAATCATCTATGCTATGGATTAAGACAAGGGAAGCTTTCATTGCTTATACGTAGGTTTGCTTTGCCTTCTTGATAGATGGAATGGGAGTAAGGCATATATTTGAATGGAATATTGTCTTTCTAATATTTACCTTTGATTTGATTATTTATTATGGAATAAATATTAAGGGAAGGTTATTTTTAGATAGATAGTTTTGTTCTTTCCCTACCTGCTTAACTATACCATACCTAATATGCCAAGAAAGGCTTGATTCTCCATATATAGCTTCATTATTTTCCTACCTAATTTTATTTTTAGAATAGGTTTTTATATATCAAGGGAAAATTACTACTCAATCTATATCTTAAATATATTATTTCCATACCTACTTAGTTATGCCATATGTAATTAGCATCTAAATTTTGAAAGGTAAACTTGTTTCCCAATACATAGAATTTAAAACAAAGTTTCAAATCATGTTACATATGTAATAAATCACCATTTATTTTTCCCTAACTTCTTTACCTACTTGAGTATGCCCTAACTAGATTATCTTTTTGAGTATTCCCTACTTGATTAAATAATTGAGCCATATCTTGATCATTAGTATACCCTAACTAAATACAAAAGACATATCTTGATCTTGAAAATGACCTACCTAAATTTTTTTAATTGATTATTCATATATAATTTAATCCCCCTTGAGCATTCACTACCTAACTAACCTTCTTTCCTTACCTACATAATTATGCCCTACATACTTGAGTTACCTACTTCAATATGCACCCCCTGACTGAGTAACTGATCGATATATTGATATTAAAACACACATTTAATTCATATAATATATGTCTTACCTATATAATATAGTTAATACACAATAATTTATTGAATACTTGAGCCATATCTTGAAGGAGAGGGGGAATTATCATGATTGAAAATTAGAAGAAGTGGATTATTAGATCAAGTGATAAAGGAGAGGCAGAATTATCAAGGAATGCTTTAAAATCAAAAGAGGTCAAATTATCACCTATATAGAGATAGGAGAGGTTACATTGATCAATCCATATATTGAGAGGAGAGGGGGTATTCTCACTTATATAGATAAAGGAGTAGCTGGAGAAAATCGAGAAAAAGTCTTAAAGTGAAATTTAGGAAAATTTCATAAATAATTCATGGGATTTTAGATCATTAGTCTATAAATTTGTATAAATGACTATCCTATAGCATAAAAAATGTAACATACATGTAGTAATTATATCATCACCCATAAATTTTTTATACATCATACTTAATATGACATGCAAGTAAGTGGTCACTCAACATGACATTTATAAATATGTCCAACCCTCGATGAAAACCCAAACCATTATTCAAATATTATATTGATGGTCTAAGTTAAAATTTTATCACCATTATAGGTGGTTATATTACCAAACCATATGTGTCCTACTCTATGTATGCCTTATTACCTAATATAATAAATCAAGGGATATCATAAACATGAGGCCAATAAGAGAATGATAATGGATGATGGAATGACTAAGGATAATGAGAAAAGATGAGGGTTGATGGGGGAGTGATTAGGGATGATGAGGGACAATGAGGGAGTGATTAGGGATGATGAGGGTTATTTAAGGTATTATTAGGGATAATTCTGGTCAATGAGGGAATGATTAGGGATGATGATATTTTTGGTAGTTAGATTTTTATTATGGTATGCAAGTATTTTTTTGTAGTATTGTGTGAGTATAGGATCTGTGAGCCTTTCCATTAGAGGAAAATTTGAATGATGAAATGGAAGGTAACATTTTCATACATATTAGAATCTGATCCAATTACTAGAGTTTATGATTATGAATCTCTATCACTGACATAAATTCTATCATCATCTCATCTCTCTATTATAATCTGTATTATGTTCAATTAGATTAGGAATAATTCTTATCAAAATTGGCTAGGTGATATAGGGTTTGGTATAATTGGGGTTCCCTTCTATAATAACGTTCATGTACATATACCATCCCAAACAGTCGATTGTGATTGAAACTATCTGACTGAGGAATATATCCATGTAGAATGAAGTCTCAAGATGACCATAAATTGACATCATAGTCATATGAACCAAATATTTTACTATGCATCAATGTGGTTACATTATTGATTAAGGTATTTATCATGGTCAAGCATACAAATGTAGATAATTGGTTGTAATCAAGCACTATCAAATATTTCGTTAAATAATTATGTTTTATGGTCCCACTTTTGAGGTCTTCTACTGGAAAGATATCACAATAATTTATAAAAACTCTAGAGAAAATGGATTCAGTAACCCAATCTAAGAGTTAATCCAATCCTATATCTAGGCATCAATCGAAACTATTAGTATAATGTTGGATCTCCCTTATATATATTAAATGCTCAACCTGAGTTTTGGGGTGAGTGTCAATCTATAATCGGTCCTATCCCAATACCATAGCATAGTTCTCTTATAAATGTCACAAGAAGATTCAATATTCAATTCTTATCTTCATTCTACTCTTACTCTCTTGAGACTAAAATGAAATCCCTATATATATCTAGGGTAATCCATATCCTTTAACTATGTGTGTGCACACACGCGCGTGCGTGCACGTGCATTTGTGTTTGTGTGTGTGTGTGTAAATTTATATATTTATACATAGGCATAGACAAACACATACATACATTATGTATGTATGTATGTATATATACATACACAAATAGACACATACATACACATGTGTGTGTATATATATATATGTATATATTTGGAGGGGAATCCAACATCCCATTAATAATTTCCATCGATAGTTATGTATGGGATTTGTTCATCTATTATATTGGGAGATTGAATCCCTTCCCTCTAGAAATTTTGGTAGTATACTGATATCTTCCTAGTATACGACCTCAAAAAAGGGATGATAAAGTAAAAGTATTTAACTAAATATTAGAGAGCACTTGACCATAATTTACTATATAAATTTTTGTGGTTGACTACAATTAATGCCTCGATTAATGACATAGCGACATTAACACAAAGTAAAATGGTTAGTTCATAAGACTATTGAAATAACCCCCCAAAAAAAAATTGTAATTGTATATTAGAGTATGTTTTAAAATTGCAGGTCAGACCCAATACCTTGATTATTGAAGGAAGTGATATGCATTCATCATACTCATGTATGTGCAACCATAACTAAAGGAGGTGATCTAAGATAATTAGCTAGGTGTAAATAATCATAAAGGATGCTATGGTGAATTAGGTTATGTAAAGGGTGGATTATAGGTTTTGGGGTGTATCAGTATACAGTTACATAGATAGGTCTTGAGAAAAATATGTGACACTCATTCCTCTATATAGGACCATTTATAGGTCCTTAACTCTCATTAAACAACTCACCCTCCTTAGTGGGTTTCAGTTCTACTCAAGGATGGTTAAATGGTTACATTCAAACTAATCGGTAGGGATAAATTTACATAGCCTATGTTATCATTATTTATATCCAGTCTATGAATGATAAAAAGATTTAATATTATACTACTTTTACAATCAGGTATAATATCTAGAATGCTAATCATAAGTAGCAACCAATAATTAATTAAAACACAAGAAAATTATACCAAATTTCTATAAGCACACAACAAATTTTATCCCTTGATTAAAGAGAGGAAAATCATAAAAATAAAAGGAAATTTAAGCATTCTAGGAAATTATTCAAGTGCTACCAGTTGAGTTTATCAATATTTTCATTGCTCAGGGTCACTGCACCATCACCAACATATTTTTTTGGGCTCATAAGTTGTCCATTAATAAGCATGAATAACACTATTTGAATAAATGGTTAATGACACAATTTATGATCAAATTCATTATTTATTAGATAAGTTATAATGATAGCCTATATTTGAATCTATGCAAATGATATTATATTGACAAATAGATAATCCATTATAATTAATAAGGAAAAGGAATTAATGTATACACAAAATTTATTACAACCAATTATATATTTCTTTAACATTAATTATTCAAACCAAACATTATATTTAATTAAGGGAACATATTCAACCTATACAACTTCACTCTTTTTTAATTAGTTTCTAACCATAGGCCCACAATATATGTAGGATTATAACATGGAATAAATTTTTAGACACATAATTATTTAGTAAAACTATCAAGAACAATAAATAGCTAGTTTATTTC
>JARHVA010003907.1:192500-212500 GCA_037957365.1 Torreya grandis
AATAGGATCTTTGAAGGTCATAGCTATGGATTTGTAAAACAAATCCATGTCCATAATGTTTAGTTACACTAGAGTTGGAAAACCTCCAAACATGTGGTCGGCCTTAAACATTATGGATACCAATCTATATTCCATGCTTATAATCACACAACTATATCTTAGCTATTTAAGCCTAGTCAAAGGATGATTATATAATAATAATTGAATTTCAACAATCATTTAACCATGATAATAATTTAAATTATAATCTAAGCAAGGTATACACATCCCAAAGCCACATTCCAATATACTTAACAATTTAAAAATATTCAACATGTATATGACCTGTCAATGCATTAAGACATTACTTCTAGCCAAATAACACATTTTCCCATAGTGATAACATAACGATTCAAGAAACCATCATAAAATATAAATTGATTTAAAGTCAAGAATCAATATAATGGATTTTTGGGATCATCATGAGGTCTCATAACTTCATCGGATCCTTAAATAAAAAAATGGGTTTCAATATTTTTAACAAAAATAATAGACCTCCATAATGATTTTTTTGAAAAGTCAAAAGCTTTGCTATAAAATAACAAATCAAACATGGCTTCACCCATATACCAATGAGGTTTGATAGCTTTTATAAAACATGTAGAAGGTCTCCTGATAGTAACACATACATATGTATAAAAAAATAATGATGTTCAAAATAAACATGAATAACTAATTTCATCTTAAAAACCCAATAAATAATTTGATTTAAAGAACCCACCAACAAATATAAAACCTTGCCTTTAAATTGAGAAGAAACCAAGTCAATTTCCAAACTCTAAGACCCAAGTAGACACCCTTAAAGTATGTAAGTCATATCATAGGGTACGATGACCAATTTAAAAAATTGCACAGGTTGAACAAACCATAAAAAGGATGTAGTAGTGTAAAATTAATTAATGTAAGTGTACGATTTTATAAAAACCAAAACTCATCTATTAAAATATCAAAAAAATATACACAGTCACAGATTTTTCAAAACCTACAACATTTCCTCAAAAAGATCAGGGTCAATGACCAAAAATGTACACAGTAAATTTTAAGACACCACATCAGGTTCAAAATACCTAGCCGTAACATTCAAAACATGTAATTAAAACATAAAATCCCTTACCAAAATTTGTAGAGAACCCTAAAAATGGGAACATTCACCCAAGACAAAATATATAAAAAATATATAAAAAAAATAGATAGCAAAATCAAATACTTTTTTCATGTTTATATGAAAAAGGTAATATTTATTCAACCCATTGGGTGATGGATACCCATCTTGAAGTCTTATAACTTTACGTCTACATATGTAGCATCCAATATTCATTTTTATTTATAAATTTGTTGAAAAAAATAACCAAAAAATAAAGATTTATGGGATTGACTTACTCAAAAGACACAGGTGAATAAAACCCCAACGTAATGGAAGTAGGGTCCAAAATCTTATTTTCCTCTTTATAGATCCAAATCCTCCAAACAAAAATTGAAATCCCAATGAAAAACCCCAACTCTATACTTTCTCCATTTTCTCCCCATTATTCTCCCCATTGATATCCTCTCCACCCACCAGTATATAACTTTTCATTCCATCCAAATTACCCAAACCCCATTAAAATTAACACTAAATGTGAGGAGATAAAAACCTCCCTCCATTTCCATTGACCACCTTCTAAGGCACCCAACATGCCAAAATAATATATGCAATAGTCATAAATGACCAAGTCCAGAAAGTTTAAAAACCAAACAATAATAAAATAATTAATTTAAAATATAATATTTTAAATATCATATGCTTTGAGCTATCACATAGTCCATAAAACACCAAGTGACCAAGCTAATATTCCATAATTGGGAGTCATGGGGAGAGTTAGGTGAGTCCTTTAGAGTGTCCAAGTCTAAGCAAGGGGTTAGTTCAAGAAAATCTAGGTTTGAAATGAGTTCATGGGAGAGAGATAAGGAGTCTAAAGTGGGAAGGTTCAAACAAGATAATAAAGCTAACCAATCCACATGGTAATCATGCAACCATCAAAACAACAATATGACTAAGGCAAGAAAATAGAAATGCAATAGCACAAATGAAGATGATAAGACTGTCCAATGGCAAAAGACCAAACTAAAAACACATGGATACCCATCAAAACTTATTCAACTACTCAGGAATCCATTCAATAACCCAAGCACTAATGCCATCATCTATCCTAGTTTATATCATCATCTATAATCATAAAATATACATCAAAATTGCCTAATTAATAATAAATAATGTGGTATAAAACTATAATAAAAACATTAATTACATCAACTAGTATATATATCATCAATTTTAGTAAATTAGACATAATATGTCTATCAACCTACAATTAAAACATCATCATATAAAAATTCAATAATATAGTTAAGTTAGGTAAAATAAATGTAACAATTAGCTATATATGTGATAATAATAATGTTTAATTACTCATATAAGAGTATAAAAAGGTGGGGTTGTAATAACTATAACATTAATTATAGGTTGACTTGAGACTTCATTATATAAATAAATATTCCCTAGTCACATAGTTCTAATCACACTATTAAAAACTCCAATCGGATGTCTATGGGTTGTTTACATCAACCTAACCCTAAAGGGACACCCCTAGTGGAAAAAACCATAGATCACCCACCCAATTTTGAATTTAATAATAATTCAAGATTTAAAACATGATGATAGATATTTTGATAATTAATAGTGACTATGATAGTGGAGATCATGAACATGATATAGATTATAGTAGAGAGTTGGGATCATAATATATATTCTATCTACTAATAGTGGGAATCATAAACATATCAATTTCCAATCCACAATGATAAAATTCAGTCAAAACCATTTAAGCCTTATTTAAGTGAGAATAATTTTGAGTTGGAATAGAATACAATTATGGAAAATCTAGAAGCCACTATATCCATGATTAAGGCATTAGAGAGAGTGATTAGGGATGATGAGGGATGATCAAAGCGTGATTATGAATGATAAGGTATAGTGAGGGTAAATGAATGAGAGATTAGGTATGAGGAGGGATGACAAGGGAGTGATTAGGGATGATGATAGATAATGAAGGTGTGACTAGGGATGATGAGTAAGATATTAAGTATGATGAAGGTCAATTATGGAATGACTAGGGATGATGAGTGCCAATTATGGAATGACTATGGATGATGAGGGATGAGTAAGGATGAGGAGGGAGTTATTAGGGATGATGAAAGATGATGATAAATAATTATAAAGTGACTATGTATAATAATGGATGATGAGGGATGGAATGGGGACAATGAGGAATGATGTACTAATAAATGATGATGAAGGATAATAAGGGATGATGAAAGAGTGATTAAAGATGGTGGAAATAATTAATGTTGATGTGGGAGTGATTAAGGATAATGAAGTGAAATGGAGTGATTAAGGATAAGGATGGATGAGGAGGGAGTGATTATGAATGATGAGGGATAATGATGGAGTGAATAAAAATGATGAGGGTCGATGAGGCATTTATTAGGGGTGATGAGGGATGATGAAGGAGTAATAAGAGAAAATCATGAATAATGAACAATGATAAAAGAGTTACTAAGGATGAATAAAAATAGCGAGGGTTGATGAAAGATTGATACGAATAATAAGGGTCAATGAGGGAGTGATTAGGGATAAGGAGGGATGAGGAGGGTGCGATTAGGGATGATGAAGGATGATTAGGGAGATATTATAGATGATGAGGGACAATAAGGGCCAATGAATGTGTGATTATGGATGATTATAGAACATAAAATCCAATATATTTCTTATTATAGATGATGAGTGATAATGAGTGATTATAGATGATGTGAAATGATGAGGGTTAATGAAGAAGTTATTAGGGATGATGATGGAAAATGAGGGATGAGGAGGGAGTGATTATGGATGATGACAGAGTGAGTAGGGATTATAAGGGATGATGAGGAACTAATTATGGATAATATGGGATAGTGAAGGTCAATGAGGAGTGATTAAGGATGATAATGGATGATTATGGTATCCAAGATCAAGATATGGCTTCGGTATTCAATCTGATAGGGTATACTCAAGTAGGTAACTCAAATAGGTAGGGAAATAATAATAGGTATGTAGGTCACACTCAAGTATATTTAAATTAGGTAAGGAATACTCAAGTAAAATAATTTTGGTAAGGCATAGGCAAGATTAAGATATGGCTTGGGTATTCAATTAGGTAGGGAATATTGAAGTAGGTAAAGTAACTACAAAATAATCAAGTAGGTAAATTATGTAGGGTATAATAAATTTTATATATCTATTGCATACATTACATGATTCTAAAGTTTGTTTATTATTACATCTATTGGGAGTTAATCTTCCCTTGCCACCAACAATAAATAATTAGGTTGAGCATTAGTAAGTAGGTAGAACAACAGTATATTCAAGATATAGATTATGTAACAAGTTTCCCATGATAGCTAATAATATATTATATAAATGGAAAGTTGGTATGGAAATAATTAATTTATATATCAATAATAAAGTTTCCCTTGACTTATCAGGAAGGGAAATAAAAAAATTTATCTATCTCGAATCAATATTCCCTTCATAATTATTCCTTAATCCAAATGTAGATCAAAGATAGATATCGAGAAGGAAATCTTCCCTTTATATCTATAACTTACTCAATTTATATTTATAGGGAACTGAAGCTTCCCTTGATATGTTATTGGATGAAGAAAAGATAAATATTAGGAATGCGAGTTTCCCTTGCCTTACTCCTTGACATATATGAATTAAGTAGTTAAATCTTCCCCTAAATTATCAGGTAGGGTGGGCTCAAGATTAGGATTGGCAATTTAAAATGGTGATTTCCATATATCTATGCTCTGGGGCCCATGCTTATGTTATCCTTTGATTTTTCTATTAGGGACATGAACATATTTAGACTATGGAAAGACTGTAGTTCAGGAATATCAACACCTATAATGGTGTTAATATTATAATTTATACCATGAATATTATATGGGAATAGTAGTATAGGTGTTTTTTTAGGGTTGGATGTATCAGCGATGATATGTCAATACATCTGTCCATTCTCCATCCCATCATTTTATGTAGATGCTACATTTGTGTTAGCATCATACCTATCTAATCTTGACCAATCTAAATCTGAGCCTTTTTATATATAGATCCATATATCTATCTCAACTAGTGACATCCATAATTACGCTTAGATATTAATAAATCTGATATTTTAGTTAGTTTCCAATCCTAAAATTCTGAAAACTAAGTATTGAATAGATTAGATTTTGAAAAAAGAGATTCTAAATGGTAATTCTTGTAGCTATGGAATCAATTTTAGAAGATCTAAATTGGCTATAGTTTATTATACTTATTATAATAAATTTAAAGTATAAGAATATAAAATATAATATAAATTAAATATAATCTTATACTTACTACAAAGGATGTATGCCCTTTTCCAAAAGGCATTCATCTTTTTTAATAAGTATAAGTTTACATTTAATTTATATTAAGTTTTATATTCTTAAACTTTAAATATATTTTATAAAATATAAAGAACTAGGGCCACTCTACATCTTATTAAATTGATTACATAGTTTTAGGAGTTTCCATTTAGAATTTAAAGTGTGTACAACCTTTCATTCAAAATTTAAAACTTTCTCTAAAAAAAACATTCCAAAGATATTACACCCTTTTACAAAAAGGGTGAACACTCTTTGTGAAAAATGACATACTAACATTAGGCTCAGGACCAACCTATATCAAGTTAGCTATGGTTTTTTTTTTGAAAAAAGGCATATCTACTTTGTAAAAGAATTTGAGTTTTTTCTTTTGTCATTTCTTGTTCCCAATTTTGTGCATTCGCTCTCCCATCAATATTTATTCTTCAATTTAAACCCTACATCCATTTATAATGATAAATTTAGGCATATGAAATGGGATGAAAGGTAGGTTGAGCTAACCCCAACCACTCCCTACTAATTGATCAAACATTTCATGCATATCTAATACCTCAAAGAGGGAAATCATGCCACATGTAGTTATCCATATTAAATGAATGTTTGCAATTGTTTTAGTTCAATGGTTTAAAAATTTAATATGTCCCTTAATAATTTGGAAATGGATACATTAGTTTGTATCTTGAGTGACTTAGACTTGGTTAAGACCTAGTCCTATTGACTAATGGGTAAATTTATAAGAATAACACAATCCTCTTGAATGTGTAAGTGTTTGAGTATGATTGATCAGTGATAGAAATATAATAGGATTATACCAATTTTTTAGTTATAAGAGAACTTTTTTCATAATTTATATTCCACTAACATTTCAACCATATGGACAAACCCATATGATTCATTCGAATTTGAAATTTAATATCAATGTTTGGTATAATATGGAAATGTCAAGTTTAGAGGAGACCATCATAGTATTTGTTATATGTTTTTCATTACTATTTCAGACACATGAAAACTAATTTTATACTTTAAAATTCTAGTTATTTACTTTTATTAGAGGGATATTTACTTTGATTAATATTACTCTCTTTGATTGAATCAATATATGGCCATAATAGGGTGAATTTTATCAATGTATAAAACTATAAATGTTTGTGCTAAGTGAATATAGTGGGAAAAATGAGTGACCTTTTACATGTATTTATAATTGTATATTTCTATTATTTCCTATATTTACCCTTGTTAAATGTGTAATAAGACCTAAAAGACTAATTTCAAATTAGGAAACTAGCTGTGATTTAGCGTAGGATGTGACCAACCAATTAGAGAGGGGATCAATGTGTCATTATTTGTTTGGGGTGGACATATACATGAAGAATAAATATGGTTTTTATTTTTATAAAATATGTTGAAGGTGTTTGCAGATATATTGTGTTCTTGACATTGATAGTTATATAGTGATATTAGAAAATAAAGGGTCAAAATTGCATATAGATGAATGGCTTAGAGGATTGGTTAATAAGAGCCATGTAATTAGGTGTAGGTCATGTGATTAGTAATATTTCAATAATTAATGTTTTCAAGTATTTGTGATCAAATTTATGTGTATACATCCCCCTCACCCCCATCTTATTCTATAAATGAAATTTCTAGAGTAAATCAAAAAAGAGTTGACACTGAGTGTGTATAACACACATTGTCTTTGACCAAATACTTCAATTGTGTAGGTCACTCAAATTTAGATAATAATGCAACAAATCATGACTTTTTAATTTTTTTCATTTTAAATATTACAAGAAATGAACTTTGGAATTTAAAAATTGAAAATAGAGCAAGGGACGATCACACATGTACACAGTTGAAACCATATTCCATTTTAACCTATAACTGATAATTGATAATTATGTCTCCTCATTTAATCACTTCTAGAATTTGAACCAATGGTGAATAGAGATGGATAAAGTACCAATATGAATAAATAATCAAGATATTACATTGCAAAAATGCTTTATCCCAACTCTCATGAAAATGAATAGTAACTAATGTACTAATACAAAAATGTGGAACCATATTAGGTTCAATAGAATTGATGTCAAGGACATTGAGTGATAGTAAAATCTAACATAAACCACCCACAAAATCTCAAATCAAACCACTATATTCTCATATAAATTTTAAAATTACAAGATCAAAAAAGAATGAGTAAAATTTATGCCCCCATCATAACCAAATTCCACATAGACACTACATTGAAATGGAGTTTTTGCCTTTGAATTTGCATATTTTTCTCTTTTGAACCTTGAAACTCTAAATCTTTGAAAATTTGAAAGTTTTTCATCTTTTAATAATTCTTATCTTTAATGAGGATCATTCCCTCTCTAAATATGTTAAAAATTGATATATAATTCTATGCATCTATATGCTTAATTTTATTTTTAACTTGTAACTTTGAGATTTATAAATTACTAGCACTTGGCCATGCATATGCATTTAAATATGAATGTTTAAATATATGTCATATTATTTCTCTATGAATCACTTTATATCTTGTGAGAACTTATATTTTAATATAAAATCTCATTTTTGCACTATTTAAATCATTGAGAACCTATAATCTGTATTTTTTAACCTAAATTTTATATGAGATATATTCATGGAAACTTGAATATCTAAGTTAACACCTAATAATATGCTCCTCTTTTAAGATGAGGTATGTAGCCTAAAATACACTAATCTAGAAAAAAGAGTTAATTATATTATGATAAGTATATGATAATATACTATAATAATATCATGTTGGAGAGTATATTATCATAGAAGACACAATTGTCACATGACACATATAAGTGACATATTGAATGTGAGGCATTCAAGTGTTTGTATAGGCATATTTAATATTTAAGCACTTAATAAAATAAGAATTTTTGAAATAAATTATTCCATAGGAATGCATAATGAAGATCATGGAACCAATAATCAAGCTCAACTATCACATAAATAAAACATAAAATAATTTCATTTAATGTCATAGGCCACATAAAAGGGACTTGTTAAAATGTTTTATAAGAATTGTTTTTACACATATGGCCAAGGACACTGAGAAATGGACATGATCAAATGGCACACAAAAAAATATCATAGAGATGTTCAAACAATTTGAACATAAGGTAAGAAAATAAATAACATAAGAGTAGAATAAAATAAGTGATATTAGGCAATACCATTCATATGTATCCATGTCACATTATAATATAAATAACATATCAATGTATCAAAATGTAAAATATGAGTGATTTAACAAGACACTAATAAGATGTGTAGTTCAACATTATATTTAAGGTCATAGATAAATAAAGTTTATTATATTGTAACTTGTATATTTAGATGCCCCTAGCATATCCATGACCACTACATAGAATTGAATTCCAGCTTCTAATAATTCATATGTAATGTATGTTTGGCATCAGACTCAAATGCCTCATGAAATTTGTGTGTATAAAAACCGATATGCTATTTACAAAATATAATATAATAAATAACATATATAAATAAGTGAATTAACATATTATGTGATGCTCAAAACCATTTTTTTTTTTTGGGAAATATTTTGATGATTTTTCAATATTTGACTTTATTTTTTTAAACCTTTTTCATATTATTGAAATTTTAAAAGGAGACTAGATTATGATGTCATTAATGGAGGCATCATGGTGTGTGCCAAAATCAAAAAGTTGGAGTTGAAATTTTTATGGACTAAGAGTGCTATATGTGGATATATCTAAATCAAAAAAATCATCAAGTTTTCTATCATGGTTGTCATAATTATTAATTATAGATTTTATTGCCACATGAGTACCTAGATAAAGTGTAAGACTTGGTGAAGTCTATTACATACATACCTTTGTTCATTTTGGAACATGTTGAATTATATGAAGGGTTGACTTAGGATTCACTATGGGATATTTATATTTATTTGAACCTCAATTAAATCTTTGAAAATAAACTTGTTGCCTCTGAATAGGGTAAATTTTTTTATTTTGGTTTTGGCAATATTTCAGGGTCGGTAGATGGGATCAAATCACCAAAATTTAAAGGATATAAATTATTTTGTGGGTTATCTCACCAATCCTTCACATCATTATCTTAGAAAATAGTTTAATTTACCCGACCCCCCCCCAACACACACACACACACACACACACACACACACACACACACACACACACACACACACACACACACACACACACACACACACACACACACACACACACACACACACACACACACACACACACACACGCACACACACACACACAATATACCCCATGATTTAGATATCAAACAAGATAACACCTCTAAATCCTGATACAATTGATGGAAGTGTTAAATGATAGTATGAAATGACACCATCAAATGGAAGTGTTGAATGACACTACCAAACAATAGTTCCAAATGGCAGACCAAACCACAATGTTGAATGGAACTACAAAAATATTCACCAAGGTTAACTCTTAAGGGCATGGGAAGAAGTAAGGAAAACAAAAAAATCAAGGACTATGTTCCCAAATCCTACACGTTGGAGAGTATATTATCATAAGGAAACCAAAATTTGAAACCTTGAAAGATAGATCCATTAAATTTACCTCACCTATTTAAGGATACCAAAGTGACTTTCAATGGAATGTATAGACAAAAAATTACATGTGCACCTTTACATTTGCCTGGATATCCTATAGAAATAGGAAGTTCACATTTTATTAAAGAAGATATTTTTGAATATGACTAAAAAAAAAATTAAAAGGGATTTATAAGGGGAATTTAGATTATATGTGTCAAAAGTAAGTAGAAATAATGGTGGAACTTCTACAAGTATTGCCTTTATTTTAAAAACTAGTTGATACAAAAAAGATTAAACTAGGAACTAGTGAAGCTACCTATGGTAAACATGTCATGGATATATTAGATAGCTTTGGAATGTATCTTGTATCATATGAGATATCAAAAAAAGTGGCCAAAAATGTCTATTGTGAAGATGTGAGGCATGATTTAGATGATAAGGATAATAAACAACAAGAGCTGGTAGTTGAACAATGATTAGAAAATAAAAAAGATGAAACCGTTAGTGTCATAAAGATTGAACTATTGCATGGAATTCAAGATTAATGACCACCATATAGAATAATCTTAATCTTGAATTGCATGAAATTGTTCAATCTTTTTTTCACCAAGGGTTTCATCTTTATTAATTACTGATCATTATTCAACCACCATCTCTTATTTTTCGTTATCCCTATCATGTAAATCACACCCCACAACTTCATAATAGATAGTATTGACCATTTTTTTAGCTATCCCATATGATTTCAGATGGATTTTGAACGTATCCAATTGATTCATGACATTGGTTACCTAAGGCATCTTTACTAGTTCTTAATTCCATTTTTTTTCATATCATCTGGTCTAAAATAATGTAAATACTTACAAAGGTGGAAACATCATTTTTGATAACTTTTGAAATATATAATATGCATTTCACTTATGAACCCCTTGTAAATTTAATTTCTCCTCATACTCAGAAAGTTCTCCTTGAACAATGTGAACTTATTATTTTTATAGGATATAGCAAGGTAAATCTACATAATAGTCCTCCAATCATTGTATTGTGTATGCATCTCATAGTGGCTACTACATTGTCTTCAAATTAAAGAGGCTTGAAATGGTGATAAGTACTTCAAAAACATATTTTATTACTATGGTCAATGGTGAATTCCTATGGGTGGGGCTGAGGGGGGATGTGGAATCAAATGTACCAAATGAGGGTTGATGACATATTTATAGGACTCTTTCAAGGTGATCGAAAAACCTATTATGAAATAAGCTATATTGGTAACCCTTGGCTCAACCATAATAATATGAAAAAACCATTTGGATCAACCTCTTGGTATATCCATTTGTCTCAAGCATCTAACACATCTATTTTACTCAAGCATTTAACACAACTGAATGGTACATCCACTAATTAGAACTACTTAATAAATCTATTTAGCATGACTTTCTGATAGATATATTTATCTAAACCATTCATCTCTACCGGTGGTTGCACTATTAAATAGAGTCATTCGATATGACCATCGACATGTCATTTACTAGTACTATTCAATACCACAATGTTGGAAGGACTCTATCAAATGGCATATATAATGGCTAGATAATCAACTCTATCATTTAGTAGAGATGAATGATACAGCCTTTGGTAGAGGTAAATGATGTATCCATTGTTAAAGATGAATGACACATCTATCGACAAGGTCAGGTGGTGTAAGTTGTAGTTGTAGATAGAGATGAATGATGGAGCCATAAATTCTACCTATTTTTACACCATTAGTAAATGTTATTGGTTTTTACACATAGTCAAGCAAAAAACATAAAATATTTTACCTCTTGGATGGAACCTATTAACATAAAATATGGTTGGGCGAATGGGTAGAGATTTTAGATATGGAGATTTGCCAAGGCTGTGAATCAGATTTGCCTAAACAAATCTAAGTGGGTTTTAGATATGGGTTATTAAAATTTACCCTTTCTATGAAGGTAAAACATTTTACCTTGAATTGATTGCATGGAAAATTTATGAATATATCCCACAATTGATTTTGTATTATGCTCTTAAATAGATGAACTAATTATGTTTCTACTATGTTACAGATTAGGTGCAATCATTGTCTTTTTATTTTTTTATTGAATCGGTGCCACTACCAACTATATTGGTCATGGAGGAGGATGAGGAGTTACCACTAATTGTATTAGGTACTCATATGGAATGCCCTTAACTTTGACAAATTTATTTTAATATAGGTATTTAAGGTATCTATGAACTATAGATGCTACTGCTTGAATATTCTATATGAATGGGGTCCTAATAACATATTTAATACCCATGTGATTGGTAAAACTAGAAATGGACTATCAATTTTTGGCAAACCAAATTGTAGAGGTAACATTATACATACTGAAGTATCTTATTTATGTTCATTGAATGATATCACTAGCTTTGATGTAGAATAAAAATATTTATCTATGTAACTAATACTATGAAGGAATGCCATTGTCCTTGCATTTTTTCATAATATATTATCTATCATAATACTATGTATTGGTTGCTTGTTGATATATGTTTTAATCAAAAAAGAATGCCTAGATGAGTTATCATCATTGATTTCATTTTCATCAAATGTGATCACTATATGTTGTGATATTATTCCTAAAAATGTACCAATTATTCCATCTATGGGAATCCCATATGAAATATGAGAAGGGTGTTCACTGTATACATGATAAAATTATGAATTATTAAAATTATTTGTTTAACCATAGTTGGAAAAAGGATTACTAAATATTTTCTACTTCATATTATCATTATATTGTGGTATTTCTTATTTTGTGGTTGTGCTTACCTCAATAACACTATAATCAACAAGATAATGTGTCTTATGACTTAATTTATAACATTTTGTTTTAGAATGTCCTCCATATATCATCACAAAAATATGGATTTCTATAAAAACCCTTGGGTTGAGGGTTAGTCTTATCATGATTAAATAGAGGATGTAGAGATATAGTAATGTAATCAATTAGCTTTGGTAACAAGATATGAGGAACTTGCGATAACTTTTTAAATTTTTTCCTTGGTGGAGTTGTCAATTAAAAATTGTTTTATGGTTGTGATAATTCATTTACTCTCTTAAATTAGATTCGTTTTTTATTTTATTATGTTTAAACTTGCATTTAAACCTCAAATTTGTATTAGATGGATCATTTGTTAGAGGTACAATAATTGAGAGTGGGGTGAATTAGTGAGCCTAGATATTTCAACTTTAGATCCAATATTTTCAAACTCTTAAATAGTCAATACATTCATTCATGAGGCATATAAATCATTCATAGAAATGAAAAAGAAATATAATTCAAGATCAAGCACATAACACATGTCATTTATGGGAAACCCTCTTAGGGAATAAAACCCACTAGAACCTGCAATTGGAATACTGTCTCATAATAACAAGATCCAATCTAGACCATTCACAAATGATCAAGGAACTATAATACTTATTTAGTGAGACTAGAATCCCATAAGGTGATTCCACACCTATCTAGATGAACTATGAAAACCAGACTTTTAGAAAGTTTCACCTTACAAGGAGGTTTCAACCACCTTAGATATTGAGCTGACACAATAACACCTATGAATACTTCCACCTATGAAATGATGTCTTCAACGTCTGATGATAGACCTCTGATTATCACTCTTCACTTTTACTCATACTCAAATAATAAGATCATTATTATGCCAATAAAAAACATGACCAACATGTCATACAAACAATATTTAATCTATTATTATCTTTAACTCATGAACAAGGAACTCTACCCTTACTTCACTCCACAAAAAACACACGTAAGCCTCTCTCAAATCTCTCCCAAGTCTCTCGCTCAAAGTCTAAAAGTCACAATCTTTGATTTCACTATTTATAGAGTAATCTTGATAATCAAAATCTTGGTTGGCCATTAGGCATGCCTTATCCCTTAAGGTATATTTCACATAAAGACACAACTTAAAATAATTTTCATAGGTCATCAATATCATCTATGGGTCACCCGTAAGCAATTACACCTTTTAATAAGGCCCTTGTAGCTCTTATAGGTCTCATGTGAACCCATTCCCTTATTTAACATACCTTCAAGTAAAACAATAAAACATGAGAACTTTTAAATACATGGTTCCACTTTTTATGTCCCATTAACCATCCTAAAATATTCATAACTATCTTAGCTCATCTCTGTGTATGCTCAAACAACTCAAACACTGACCTGGTGCATAGGAACACCATTATCAAACATATGGTCATTTTTAAAGCATTATTCACACTCAAGATAGATTTTCTGACACCTCAAAAATACTCACATAACATACTCATAGAGTCTACAACATTATAAAATATTAAATTCATCATGAGACATCGAAATGAAAGTAAAACAAGCTCAATTATTCTTCTCTAGTCATTTATAGAATAAGCATGAACACATAGTCATATTATAGGCTGAATACATTTGACTGTAATCACTTTTAGATCTTCAAATATATATTTCTAGATGTACCTTTGATTCCTCTACAACTTTGATTTTTACTACATTAACAAATTTGACATTTATCAAAAGATATGGACAAAATACAAAGCTCTAGCTTTTCCTTGTGTTAAATTCAAATATTTGAATAGTAACGGTCATAGTGAAACCTCAAAAACTTTGTTGCATCTCATGTCCTCTCAACTTTGGATCAATCTTACAACATCAATCTTGTCTAAAATTTAATGCATAGTCTATAAAATCCAAACATTAAGCATCTGATAGTTGACCTCATCATGTACAAAGTATAAACTTTGACTCAATGCACTCCATTAATCTATGTGGATTAGTCAGGTTGTTCACAATCAACTCTTACCATTTGATTAATCTATATGAACACTCACTTTCCATTGGTTCCTTATCATATACCTTTGCTCAGTTGTTAATCATCATGCACCTATCCTCATCTAGTTTCTTCTTAACTTCTTAGAGTAATGCACACTATTTATCTTTATCAAACATTAACTTGTGTAGAAATGACTAAGTATCATGACCATTTCAATATACCTGAGTATTCATTTTTTAACATTAATAACTTCTTTTATGCTTAGATGGATGATCTCAAATTTGGAGTAGATGATCTCATATAGTAGAATCCAACCATATAACAAATATCTCGTAAAACCCTCATGTGTGCAAGATATAATGCCATTAAAAATCATTCTCAAAATCTTCTATCACAAAGCCAACTATGTCAAAACTTCCCTGAGAGGCAAACATTGAGCATGCATAACATTTGTTGTGCTTTAGTGCATGATCTATAATTTAGCACAAATAAACTAGGATCTAAACTAAAAAACCCATAAGATCAGTTTCTCTTAACACATTCACATGTGAAAGATATTTCACGATCAAAATCCTCACTCAGCTCTTCTTACCACATTGTAAAATTGGCTAAGTATGGGAAAATAAAGTGAAACTGCTTGGGAACCCAAATTTGCATATATATATCTTTTGACAAAATACATTTCATGATCTAAAATTTAGTGAAAATATACTAAGAACAAAAATGAAAAAAGCCATATGATCATTTTTTCTTGACACCTTTGTGCGTGTGAATGCTAACCTTGTCAACATGCTTACTAGGGGATTTTTGGCCACATGAAAAATTGGCTAAGTATTGGAAAACAATTAATTTTAACTTAGAAGATAACTTTGTACCCTTATATTTTTAACCACCCTTCGATGCATAACTTAAGATATAGTGCATAATAACTTGGGGCTAATTTGAACACAACCATATGAACAAATCCCCTTGACTCATTTCCACATGGTAATGGTGATGTCATCAAAATACTTACTTATGTTTTCTACAACTAGACCAAAATGTCTAGATGAACACAATGAAGAACAGAATGAATACCAGTCATGCACACAAGGTCTCAAAGCATATAAAACATCTTATAGGACTCACTGCAGATGATCAATACTTCATACTCATCCTTGAACATCTCTAGCCATGTCAACATTGAAAATCAGCCTAGCCTCCTTTAAGCATAGTAGAACATGCACATTGCACACTTTGTCATTATAACATAGATTATCAAGGAACTTCATCCACTCACCAAGATCCATTTATGACATCATCATGATAACTCTCCAATAATATCCCCCTTTGTCATTGATGTCAATGCCCATCAAATATAGCAATATACGACTCACCTTCTCTTTCTTCAGGCATTCTCACAACATGAACTTTCTCCCCCTTTGACACAATGAAAAATTGGACACAAAATGATCCTAAGGACCTTAAAATACTATCAAATAGGAAAGTACCATCTTAGAAAAATGATACAAAGTCCCCTTACTTTGATCCTACTTTAGCTTGCCTAGACAACATCCACTTGCTCGATGTCAATACTTTCTTCATCCAAGCATTGCAACCAAAGAAGAAAGAACACACAAAACCATATAAATTTTATGGAACACATTAAAAAAAATCTGAGAGGGACTCCCCTTAATAACTCTGATAAATTTCATCTTCTGAGCATCTTCAAATCTCCACACACCATGAAGAATCACCACATATGCTTACTAGCCTTCTCTCTCAAGCTACCATAAGGACCACCAACAAAAATTTATACCACTCACCAAATAGGAAACATGCACTAAACCAACTTGATAAATCACCTTAAAACACACATACCTTACACTATTGGATAAATTGATCAAAAAACACTGTTCTTCAAACTAGGCCGATCTAGTCTCCTCGTAGCCCTACCAAAACCTTGTAAAGCCCATAATTTACAATAGGCACATCTATAGGACCTAAAAAATCATTTCTAGATCACTCATCACACACTTAAAACCATAAAAACACCTAGGTCATATTACAAATAAGTGTATAGACATTTTTTAGCATCAACCTCTTCATGACATTTGCATGAATCTCATAAAGTCACATGGAACCACCCATTCTGACTCTATACTACAGCTTCTTTACAAACCTCTGAACCAGGATCATGAAATTTTTGCTCCCACTTAACCACAGACCTTATTTGATTAGCATTATCATCTTAAGCACACAAACTCTCTACTAAAATGAATCTCTTAAGAAGCATAGACAAATACCTCCTCTACACCATAATGCTCTACCATGGTGTGAAACTAGGAGTTTACCATAACTCCTCATATTCCTTCTTCTCATTGGTCATCTGATACTTATAGTTCTTATTATTCTTCTTCTTTTTCTTAGTATAAATAACTTCCTCATACACTATAACATTCTCCTTTTCTTCTATGATTGGATTGATAATACATGGAGATAACATAGATTTATTACATACCTTTTCATTTGAAACACCTACCTTATAGTTTGGAACCTCATTATTAGGAATATAAAATTGATGTTATTTTCTTGATACATATTCAAAAGTAGCAAGATGTTCACATGGATCCATACATACGTTAGGACTAGCTTCAGCCAACACCTCGATCTTCTCTCTAAGCTTGATCTCTTAATACTCAACATGAGCAAAAAATGAGACATATTGGTACTCTTCAACTTTTGAAGAATTTTCCATCATAGAAAACAAATTACTTAGACCTATAGTCTCATTATGACTCAAAATTTTCACCTTTTTCTTTCATGTGTTAACATATCTTCTTCCTTGCACTCTAGGATCTTGATTAAACCTATTTTGATTTATATACCTTTTCTTATAGAACCTAGAAATGTGACCTCTATGATCACAATTGGATCACACCATACCTTTTGCAATAAATTTATCTTGTCTTACCCTATTTATATAAAAAATTTCAAGATGTCCTATGTCATGAAAATTAAATCACTTAACTCTATTCATAACTTTTGACTAATGACCCCCATCATAGTTCCATGCAAAATCATTTATAATATATATAATGCATTCTCTATCTGTATGACCAAATTGATTACATGTGTAATAGTAACCATTCAATCTTCCATACCTCATAGCATTTAGCTATCTGATCTAATTTGTCTTCATTATACAAACACCTTTAGTCCTTGTCTAATGATTTGTCTTCAAAGTAAGATTCTCCTAGTTCACATTAGTATTCATCTTGTTTTGGGTAACATTCTTTTGTTATTATTCATATCAAAGACTAGTTCTATCACTATCATGATATTTACCATTCACAATGTAGTCTAGATCGCATAAGGTCTTTAAAAATCTCACAAATGACTTTACCTTGCTAGATGTGTTCTCTAACTCAGATTTAAAAGACTGATTTTCAAAAACATACCTTGAACATTCTTCTTCTTTAGATTTTAGGTTTGTAGATAGAATTTATAATTGAAAACTAAGATGCTTGATTATATATTCATGTTCCTTTGTGTCTTAATTCAGTCTTGCCTTATACACATTTAATTATTCCTCATAGTCCTTAAGTTTAGATTTCATCTTCTTATGGATCTTATTCTCAATATTTAGTTATTCAAGAGCATTCATCAATATAGTATCGCAATCTACCTCATCTTCAACATTATCTAAATCACTCCAAGTAAATACTTTCTTATCTAAAATACTTCCTTCCTCAGCCATGAAAAAATATTCATCTTTTGTATGACTATCATCTTCATGATCATATTCTGAGTCACTATCTTCACTCTCATCTGATGAGAAACAATATTCTTTGGTGTTAAGACTCTTCTTATTTTTTAAGGACTTCTTCTTTTTAAAATTTTTGAATCTTTTATTCTTATATGTCTTCTTGTCATCATCTTTCTTCTCATGCTTATGAGGAAATTTATGAGTAAAATGTCCTATCTCTACACAATTGAAACATTTGATGGGTAGTTTACCCCTATACTTCCTTGAGCCTATATTAAATTTCCCAGTAATCAAAGTAATTAGTTCATCCTCATCAATTTTATATATGTCATCCTCTTTGGATTTATTACCTTGGAACTTATTCTTAGTCTTCATCTCTATCTCGAATACAAATTCCTTCTTTGGTGGTATATCATCATTTATTCATATCTCATTTTTAGTAAGGGTGCCATGCAATTAATCTATCTTCATTTGAGTATGATCATGAATCTTTTCTATAATAGATAATTTTGAATCAAAATTAAGAGATAGAGAAATTAATACCTTTTGGACTATAATTGCATCTTCAATATTCCATCCAAGACCTCTGATGATGCTCACAGTCTCATCAAATCTCTGTAGAAAGGATGCCATAGAAGCTTGTTCCTTGATCTTGAGATGTTTAAATTGCCTTCTATGAGTATGAAAGTTAGCAAGCTTGAGCTTAGAATATCCTTCAAACATTATCTTCATGTTGTTCCATATCTCTTTATCATATTTTAAATTGATTACCTTAGTGTATTCAGTCTTTGAAAGACCACAAGATATAGCATTCATCTCTTTGGAATTATTCTCAAACAACTTCTTGTCTACAACACTAGATGAAGGAGTAATAGGAGCAACATAAAAATTTAGAATAGATTTCCATACATCAAACCCTATGGACATAATATATTTCATCATCCTTTCACTCCAAAAATCATAATTATATCCATTGAACATCGATGCTTGCTTAGTAGATAAACCTCCTTGATGACTACCCATATTTTACCTTGGATCTATTTCAAGCTATCAATACTTTACTAAAGGACCTACTCTGATACCAATTGTTAGATGTACAACCAATGAGAGGGGGTTGGGTAAATCAGTGAGCCTAGATATTTCAAATTTAGATATAATCTTTTCAAACTCTTAATCAATCAATACATAAATTCATGATGCATACACATCATTCATAGTAATGAAAAAGAAAGATAATGCAAGATCAAGCACATAACACAT